>CAAE01007598.1:19094-30889 GCA_000180735.1 Tetraodon nigroviridis | reverse complement strand
TGAGCGGGGAAGGACCCCCCCCCCCCGGGACCGGAACCAAGCCTGACCCTGCTCCTTCTGACCCGTCTGCAGGAGAAAGTGGCCTCTGAGACGCTACCTCTGCTGGGCTTCACCGTCAAGCTGCCCGACGGGCCGCCCAGCGAGGAAGAGGAGGCCAGCGTCTTCCAGCTGTACCACAAGAGCACCCTCTTCTACACCTTCAAAGCGGCCGACAACCAGACGGCCCAGAGGTGACGCCGCCGGTGCCCGGCGCCGGCCGAGACCCGCTGGGCGCTGAACTCTGCTCCTTTCACGCAGGTGGGTCAACGCCATGGAGGAGGCTACTGTTTTATAGCCTCAACCAGGCCACTCTTCTTCAGCCCAAACCTGAACGGGAAACTCTCCGGAAGATGGCGGAATGAGGCAGGTTTGCCGGTGCCTGCGAGCTGCGACTGTCCCGGCTGGAGGGAGTCAGAGCGTCGGCGTGGTAACGGAGGACCTGGTTTCCCAGGAACCTTCAGTCCTCATGTCTCTGAGGAAGGGGCGGCTTCAAAAATGAATGGTTCCCGTGAGCGCTGACACGTGCGCGCGGTCCTTGTACTGTACTCCTGGAGACGGGTCTCCTTCTGGAACTATACGCAACATCTGAACCTGCACGTGAACACGGCCCCCACCGAGGTCTTTGGGGGGGGGCAGTCGTGAGTTCTTCTGTGTTTTATTCAACAACAGGACTTGAAAATAAACGCTTGTGGCCTCTTCTTCTTCTTCTTCTTCTTCTTCTTCTTCTTCAGGACTGTAGAACAGCCGCATCCTGCTTTTCCTACACCCTGATTTGCGGGTGAGGACACGGGGAAATGGGGCTGCTGTGTGTGTGTGTGTGTGTGTGTGTGTGGACTAAGGGAGGCCAGGCCTGCTCTGCTTCTCGTCTCCCCCCTCGGAGGCTTCCTGACCCAGAATTACACCAGGCAGAAAGTTTGGCTCTGCGGGCCCAGGGAAGAGTTGCAGCCACCTCGTCCTACTTAGAGGATGCGCCATTAATCATCCTCTCCCCGCTTCTGTCTTTGTCCTCGTTGGCGTCTCAGATTCCTCATGTCCTCACGTCCTCTGCAAAACACACCAACGCCTCACCACCGTCCGGTGGAGAACCTGGAGAGCAGCGACGCCGGCCCGGGTCCAGGGGGCAGCCTTCCGATGGCGGTAGCATAGCAACAAAACTCCACCAGAAAGATGGAAGGGTGGGATGAGGGTGGGATGAGGGTGGGATGAGGGTGGGATGAGGGTGGGATGGATCCCTCCGCTGTCCTCTGATCCCTAAAAACATGGCGGCGCTCGGCCACAGAGTCGCCCCTGCTGCAGGCCACAGGACGGCAGAAAATCCATGGCACACACGGCCGACTCGATAGGCCAACGTGTCACATTGGCTCCCGTTGTGGGCGCTCAGGAATCATTACCGATGGATGCCAGAACAGCCCCCTCTTCACGCCCGTGTGTGTGTGTGTGTGTGTGTGTGTGTGTGTGTGTGTGTGTGTGTGTGTGTGAGAGCGATTCATCCTGCATGACTAATCTCTCTCAGCTTCGCTCTGAGGAGGCAGGAGGTAGTTTGTTGCTGTCGTTGGAGGTAAAACAGTCGTGTCTTTACCAGTGTCGCGTGGGGGGCAGACCTTTGTTGCATCACGGTGTGTGTGTGTGTGTGTGTGTGTGTGTGTGTGTGTGGACTGATGCTAAGTAGAGCAGAGTCAACCTGACACTGGTTCACCTCTTCTGTTCTGCAGAGATGAGGAGGGGCCGGAGGAAGAGCGGGTCCGTCTCACATGCCCCACTTTACAAACGCTCTGCAGCATTCAGCATCAGCGTTGCCCTGCTCGTTCACACACACACACGCACGCACGCGCGCACACACATATTTCTCTCTCTCTCCGGGACACGCGCCCGCACACAGCCTTCCGCACACTCTGCGCTCTTGAGGGCACATTCATTATCCTCACAACGCGGCGATGCCGTGCGCGGAGTCTTGCCCGGCTGCGTGCGCGAGTCTGATCCCTTTAGCATCCGCCTCTTTTAGTCTAGATGCGCTCGAGGACGGTGGAGAAAATGTTTGTGAACTTGTAAGAGGAGGAGGAAGAGGAGGAGGTGGTAGAGGAGGGGGAGGCAGAGGAGGGGCCTTCCCGACGCACACGCAGCCGGCGGGCTCCCACGCGTGTGACCGTGAGCCAGCCTGCAGGCTCTCTCTCGGCTCTGTTGTCATTCCTTTGTCACCCTCTCCGTGAGGAAGAGGAGGGTGAGCGCAGCCACGAGGAGGAACACCTGCTCGGTGTGCTCGTGGGGCGGGAGAAGAAGTTCCTGCCGCAGGCTGAGAACCCACTGCTCACCCACAGCTCACCCACAGCTCACCCACGGAGACTGAGCTGCTCGCTGCGGCAACGAGGAAACAAGGCCTGCAGCCCGCCTGGTCACGTAACCCTCGCCCCCTCTGCCCAAAAAAAAAAAAAAAAAAAAAAAACACACACACACACACACACGCCACATGCTGTGTGCAGGCCTCCTCAGCAGATGTGTGTACCTGTCCTCTTGGTTCCACTCTCAACACCACCACGCTCCGTTTTCTTCTTATTGCTGAAAAATTACAATTTTTACTACATTAATATTAAAATTTATGACATGTACATTAACCTTGTTATACAGATTGTTTTTTTAAATAAAAATAAATGGAATAAAAACAGTAAACGCACCTAAACAATGACCGATTTAACAGAATTAGTCGCGGTAGTTATTACATGATAATAAAAGTGTGTTTTATTGTTCATGATCTTTATTGACCAACATTTGGATGAGATGAGCAGCAGCTACAGAAGCTCCTAACCCGGGTTCGGCTCCGTCAGAAGCTCCTAACCCGGGTTCGGCTCCGTCAGAAGCTCCTAACCCGGGCCAGAACCTCCAGAGGAGTCTGAACTCCTCCTTTCGCCTGATCCGGTCGCCTCCGCTGCAGAAGCGGCGGAAACGAGACAGAAGAAAGAGAGAGAGAAGAGGCGCGCACGGCGGCGGGCTGACTGGAAAAAACTGACGGGGAGTTTTTATCCGAAGCGGAGGAGGCGAAAAAGCGCATTTCTGCGGTCACGGCGGGCGCGTGCGCGCGGTCAGGTGCCCGCGCGCGGCAGGTAAACGTCACAGCTCGAGAGCGAGAGAGAGAGAGAGAGAGAGAGAGAGAGAGAGCGAGACACACACACACACACACACACACACACACACACACACACACACACACACACACACACACACACACACACACACACACACACACACACGCAGGAGGTTTGTGCGCTGCACTTCCTCAAACGGCGGAATCGCGGAGAAAAGAACAAAAGAAGAAGAAGAAGAAGAAGAAAAGTGAAGTTGGGCGAAGGAGCGGCTGCAGGGCCCCCGGAGGAGGCCCCCGACTCGTCCGGCTGCTTTTCCCGCAGAGTCGCAGTTTTACCGCGAGGAGTTGACAGGAAGTTGTGGAAAGAGTAAGAACGCGCTCCCCTCTTCTTTCTCCATTTTCCCCTCCTCCGTGGGAGGAAGCGAGCGGGTCCTGAGACCGTGGGGGCCGATGTTCGCCTTGTATCTGCGCCGTTTCCAGCTTGCGGCGCGTCTGCAGACGTGCTCGGTCCGTCTCCAGCGGCCCCCGTGCGCGGCAACGTTGCCGTGTTGCTCCGAGGCTGCGGCGGGTCTGCGGGCCAGGACGCGCCTGGTCGGGCAGGATGTGGAGAGTCCGAGCCGAACTGGTGCTCTGCTTCCAGCTCACACCAGGTGTGACTGCGGCCGAGGCCCCGGGGCCCCGGTCAGACAACCCGCAGTGGGGTCTTGGACCATGGAAACCAGTCAGCCAGAGACTGAGAGGCTGTTTGTCTGTAGTCATACAGCAGCTATAGGGTTTATAAGCGGTTGTTGTGTAGCTGCCCCATTTGTGTGTGTGTGTGTGTTTAGTGAAGCAATGCTGTAATCACAGTAACCACCTTTTTGTGTAATCTGCACACACTCCTGTGAAAGGCTGCTCTGTGCTTGGTGTTTCCCCTCAGGAAGCCTGAACAGAACCACCCTGGGGCCGGGTTAGGGCTTGGACCCTGTCGGCGGGTTGATCCATGATGTCGCTTCTGTTTCTCCCTGTTGTGTTTCTTTCAGCCGGTGTTATTACTTCCTACGCGTAACCACCTTCAAAAATGAGAATTATCGACACTGTCAGAAACCAGACATCCAGGACGAGAGAGGTTGCAGTTAGTGGCGCGTGAACAGCTTCCTGGCTGATCGATAGCTTTGACCAGCGGACACACAGCCGGCTGGCTTTTCATCTGCTAACCCAACTCTGACAGATATCAGCAGAGCCAGGGAGGGAACGAGGTCTCTTTCCAGGTTTTTACTTGGGTTTTTTTGCCTTCTGGGTCTGATTTGCCGGCGTGGGCTGCTGCGTGATCACGCCTGTGCATACCAGCTCGGCCTACTGCGGTGCAGGCCCGTGCACGCCTGCGTGTGGATTAGTAACAGGTTGAAGCCTGCTTGGCTTCGACAGCCGAGGAAAGCTCTTCCACCGTTGAAGCTGCAGAGCGGCGTGAGGAGACTGGAACATTGGTCCAACGTGTGAGAATGACGTGTGACAGATATTGACGCTCGTTGGTGCAGATGCTGGTGGCCGCCTGGCAGATGGTATCGACCCTCACCAAAAGGTCACTACTCAGAGGTCTTTCACCGCTGACAGAGATCGTTTAATATTACACAACGCGCGGCGCACCAGCCCCGGTCGCCCTGGTAACGGCCTCTCCAGCGGTGCTGGGTCCAGCTGTGGATCCCTCAGAAACTATACAGGGGAGCAGAAGTGTGAAGTGTGTGTGTGGCCGCTGAGCCGAGGCTGCGTTTGCTCGTGTCTTCAGGGGTGACGCAGCCATCGGCCGCCATGGCGCCCTTCCTGAGGATCGCCTTCAGTTCCTACGAGCTGGGCGTCCTGCCTCAGCTGGCTGATCCTCCCTTCTGCGCCATCAAGCTGAAGGAGGCCCTGACGACCGGTGAGGAACCGGAGATTCCGCTCCTAATCTAACCCCAGAAGCTGGATTAGGCTCTGGTGACGCTCCATCCCTCTCCTAGAACGAGGTAAGACCCTGGTCCAGAGGAAGCCCACCATGTACCCCGCCTGGAAGGCCAGCTTCGACGCCCACATCTACGAGGGGTCGCGTGCTGGAGGTGCTGCTGATGAAGACGGCGGAGGAGCCGCTGGCCGAGGTCACGGTCGGCGTGTCCGTCCTTGCCGAGCGCTGTAAGAAAGCCAACGGGCACGCTGAGTTCTGGGTAGGAGCTTCCAGGCCGTCCTCTCTCCGCACACACACAGTCAGGGCTCTG
Organism: Tetraodon nigroviridis; assembly: GCA_000180735.1. Taxonomy (NCBI): domain Eukaryota; kingdom Metazoa; phylum Chordata; class Actinopteri; order Tetraodontiformes; family Tetraodontidae; genus Tetraodon; species Tetraodon nigroviridis. The sequence continues at coordinate 25,546 of CAAE01007598.1, read as the reverse complement.
TGTGTGTGTGTGTGTGTGTGTGTAACTTTGCCTGGGTGTTCAGGTGGATCTTCATCCTTCTGGGAAGGTGATGATGGTGGTCCAGTATTTTCTGGAAGGAGGAGACACAGGTAAAAAAACAGTATATTTTCTTCTTTCCTGTCTTTTTAAACTGTTTTTAGCTTATGTGTCATGTTTCCATTAACAACATGTACACTTGGCTGAGTTTTCCTCTCAAATCTGGAAGAAAAAGCTGCTCTTTTAGTACTTGAATAAAACCAGTTTGCCACAACAATCTTGATCACACTTGGTTCTCCTTTAAGTAAAAAAACCCTCTTTTATTTCTTATTTTTGAACACTTTTCCTCTTTAGTAACATTGGATTTGCAGCAGCTTTGTCTGAATCTGCTCCCTGATAACCTAAGTGTTCACACACGTGTGACTGTTGATCTTTGCTAATGCAGCCTCATTGCTTGGAAGGATTCCTGGATCACCTCTTCATTTGTCATCAATAAACCCGACCTTTGAGTCTTGACAGCAGCACCGTTTGACAAATTCTGTTTTCCTCTGTGTTTGGAAGAGAGCAAACACTCGGTGAAGGAGGAGGAGGCTCCCACCCTGAACCGTAGACGAGGGGCCATCAAGCAAGCCAAGATCCACTTCATCAAGAACCACGAGTTCATCGCCACCTTCTTCAGGCAGCCCACCTTCTGCTCCGTGTGCCGAGAATTTGTCTGGTCAGTGAGCCTCCGGTCTAAACAAACTCCTCGAGGAAGCGAAATAGGATCTCAGAACGCAGCGATCAGATACGCAGACTGAAACACTCGCCGGTCGATTACAGACAGGGTTCAGGGACTTTTGGGTGGGGTACTCTTCCTGAATGAGATGAAGTAAGCTTTAATAACTTTCTGCGAACTTGTTTTGAGATTTCTGTTCCTAAAGGAGAACCAAATTCTTGACACGATTAGCAAATGTGACTGTAAATCAGCTCCTTTTTCTGCCCTCAGGGGACTCAACAAGCAAGGCTACAAATGCAGACGTAAGTGGAGGCTTTTGTTCACCATATGGATGCATGTGTCAAGGAATCTGTTGGATCTACTGGAGGAATATTCCTGTTTTCACCAGATGGCCACTCAGTTTGAAAACTGGAGGTTCCCCCGGCTCAGATGGTTTTTCTTTTTCTCCCTTTGTCAGAATGCAACGCAGCCATCCACAAGAAATGCATCGACAAAATCATCGGCAGATGTACCGGCACTGCTGCCAATAGTCGGGACACCGTGGTACGGATCGCGCCTCCGTCCTGTCAGCCGCGCGCGTTTTCGTCCTTTCGCTCTTTCCTCTGTTCCTGGAATCTCCGGGTCACGGGTGTGTGTTTGCGCTTGTCCCTGCAGTTCCAGAAGGAGCGCTTCAAAATCGACATGCCGCACCGCTTCAAGTCGCACAACTACATGAGTCCCACCTTCTGTGACCACTGTGGGAGTCTGCTGTGGGGTCTGGTCAAACAGGGCCTCAAGTGTGAAGGTGTGGTGCTGCCGCTCATCCGGGTTCCCGTGCACAAGCTTCAACTGTGTGTGTGTGTGTGTGTGTGTGTGTGTGTGTGTAGATTGTGCTATGAACGTCCATCACAAGTGTCAAGATAAAGTAGCCAATCTTTGTGGCATCAACCAGAAACTTCTAGCTGAAGCACTCACACAAGTCAGCCAGGTGAGTGCAGGAAGAAGAAACTGTGTTACCATAGCAACCGCCGCAGCGCGGTCCACGTCTGGATGCGCGGGTCGTAAAGGAAGAAAGAGGGGAGGAGGTCTGTCTTAGAGGTTTGGTTGTGTTCTTCTCTAGAAGTCCTCCACCCGGCGCTCTGACCCGTGCCTGCCCAACCTCCCCGATATCGGAATCTACGATGGAGTCGGCAAGCTCGCCGACCTGGATATCAACGGTTAGTTCGGGCGCCGGCGCTCTGTCAGCGCGGCCTGCAGGGGCGTTCGTAGAGGTGACGAATGGCCTCACGCGTGGCGCTTGTGTGTGTAAGAAGGACCCACAGGGACGTATGGCAGAGTCTGGGAGGGGAGCAGCCCGGCACCGCAGCCCCGCATCACCCACATGACCCGCCTCAACGTGGACAGCTTTGTGTTCCACAAGGTCCTGGGAAAAGGCAGCTTTGGCAAGGTGCACGTCTGAGGGACTCGGGGATCCAGGATCCAGGGCTCTGGGCTAATGCCCCCTCCTCTTCTCTCACCAGGTTCTCCTGGCAGAGCTGAAGGCTCGTGGCGAGTACTTTGCCGTGAAGGCTCTGAAGAAAGACGTGGTCCTGATGGACGACGATGTGGAGTGCACCATGGTGGAGAAGAGGGTCCTGGCTTTGGCCTGGGAAAACCCTTTCCTCACACACCTTTTCTCCACATTCCAGACCAAGGTAGCCGCTCGCCTTTGTCCCACTGCCGCTCTCCGCGCCCAGAGACACCAAATGTCAAACTTGTCCACAGGATCATTTGTTCTTCGTTATGGAGTATCTGAATGGAGGAGACCTGATGTTCACATTCAGGAGAAGGGGCGCTTTGACCTCCACAGAGCCACGTGAGTTTTACTTGTCACGCACACACACACACACACAGCCCTGCAGGACATGTGTTCCTGCTGTAGTATGGAGCCCACTAAGCTAAATGGACGTGCTGATGGAAGACAGCTGCCGTGCATCTGTGTACTTGCCCGGTGCCCCCCCGTCCCATCTGCCTCTCTCCCAGTATGGGTTTAGCTCTGCACGGGACGCGTGGGACTGTGCAAGCCTCCGCTAGCTGTTGCTGACTAGCGGACTGGCCTTGTAAGGAGCTCTGTCCTCTTTTACGTGGCGGTATCGGTTACTGCCAGCCATTGTCTCGCCCGTCCCTCCAGAAGACACGATGTCTCGCCGCTTCAGTCCAGGGCGATGAAATCTATAGCTGCTGGCAGCCGCAACCACCGACTTGGGTCTCACACGTACGGGTCCTTTTAAATTAGATATGAGACAGTTTGGAGATACTAAGGTTTCCAGTTAGATATTTTGCTGCCTTCTCAGATTCAGTTGGATCGTATATGATTAATTTAATTGCAAATTTTAAAAAATTAAATATGTAAGAGTTCAGTACAACATTGAAACACACAATATTATAATTTTTAAAGATGGGATCGTTACTACCAACACTAAGGCTATGTGATACTGTGCGAGATGTGCTGAGCTTTAAATTAAAGCGTAAAGTTTGTTTAACGTTATCGGGTTTAGCGCTGAAGCAGCGCCGCATCCTTTACCTGACACAGGTGAGGAGAGAAAAAGCTCCGGAGGTTCACGTTACGAGTTCTTCACCTCTTTCCTCCTCCATAATTCAGATGGATTAGCTGTCGGCTAATTGGTGTGCTCACAGCGGCGTTCAGCATCGGGCTCTGCTTGTTTGTCTTTGCAGGTTTTACTCGGCTGAAATCAGCTGCGGGCTTCAGTTCTTACACTCCAAAGGGATCATCTACAGGTCAGAGTGAAGGCGTGCTTCCCATCTGCACGTGTGCTGCAACACACACAACCTTACTGGCTCGGACGGGCACGTTCCAGGCTTTTAGCTCCTCGCTCAAGTACTCCGGCCCTTAAAGGAGGAGAATTGTTTGCCACTTTGCTTTCTTTCCACTGCAGTGCGGCTGTAGTTGCATGTGTGGTGTAGAAATGAACTTGATGAAACGCTAAAGTTGCTCGGTTAGGTAATCCCACACATTTTCACACTTTCTGAAAGTTTCGCCATCACTGTGTGGTAATGCCCTGTTCACGGCAAAAGTTAGAGGCAAGGCAAACTGAATATGGATTTATTCGTTTCACCTAAAATAAGCAACTGTGCATTTAAATTAACACGTTTTATTCAACAAATAAGACCTGGAAACATTTACGTTGACTCTAAACTGTACAGAGTGAGCTCAGTACTCAGATCGGACCTAGTTGCTCCTACATAATTATGTTTTAAAGTGATTGTATTTGATTTTATTCTTCTCCCAGAGATTTAAAGTTGGACAACGTGATGCTGGACTACGAGGGACACATAAAGATTGCTGATTTTGGCATGTGCAAGGAGAATGTGTTTGGCGAGAACCGCGCTACAACCTTCTGCGGCACTCCCGACTACATTGCCCCAGAGGTACCGTGTAACGCTCAGAGGTTCTGACGCTTTCCAGTATTCATTTTGCAATAGTGTCACATTGAGACACCCTAAAGCATCCGGGCGGCGCCGGCGGTTCCTCACGACAGTGCTTTCTGACTCAGATCCTGCTGGGACAGAAGTACTCCTTCTCCGTTGACGTGGTGGTCTTTCGGCGTGCTGCTGTATGAAATGCTGATAGGTCAGTCACCCTTCCACGGAGACGATGAAGACGAGCTGTTTGAGTCCATCCGCATGGATACGCCCCACTACCCTCGCTGGATCAACAAGGAGGCCAAGGACCTGATCGAGCGGGTGCGTATCGCTTGGAAAACCCCCAGCCCGGAGCATCGTTTCTGCTGCTAAAAACACAATACTCTGGTTTTCTGCAGTTCTTCGAGAGGGACCCCACTCGCAGACTAGGTGTTGTGGGGGACATCCGCTTACACCCCTTCTTCAGGATGATTGACTGGCCAGCCTTGGAGAGGAGAGAGGTGGAACCCCCCTTCAAACCCAAAGTGGTACGGCCCGGCACCTCCGATGGAGGATGCTTTGCTCACAGGCGTTGCAAAATCCTAAAACTGTCATTTTTGATTAATTTGGCTGCTTTTTTTTTTACAGAAAGCACCAAACGACTGCAGCAACTTTGATCGGGAGTTCCTCAGCGAGAAGCCGTGTCTCTCCTACAGCGAGAAGAACTTCATAGACTCCATGGATCAGTCGGCATTCTCTGGGTTTTCATTCATCAACCCAAAGATGGAGCAACTCTTAGACAAGTGATGGCTGTGCTGATGTTTCAGGTTCACTCCTTCTGTTTCAGGGTGGCTCCTTTAACCTCTCAACTTATTAGGCTTTCAAAGCAAACTGCTCTCTTGTCAGTATTTCTGTGATATCGTTTTTAACCTAAATTCTTCCATCTGGGTATTTGTAGAAGTTAAGGTGGCAACGACAGACCCTCGTACTATATGTATTTATATGAATGTGTTTTTGTGCATGGTTCTCGTGAACTTCTGCATTAGTGAAAATCTTCAGCAGCAGGTCTGAATCCCCACATTCCACATGGCATCAGTATCATCAGCACTCCACTGTACGGAGCAAGTCTAGGTAAGCGTGACGATATCCATTTAAAATATAGACCAATGTAAAAGATGGCTGAAATGTTGATTAATTAGTATTAACTTAGTGTTACTGATAGTAAAGAGCATGGGTTAATCTCAGTAGTGCCAAATGAACAAATTTTATAAGAGTAACGCTGAAAATAGCTGCAATATAAACTCATGTGTACGTTGTAGGGAGCAGATAGGATGTTTTGGCGGTACATGGGTATAAACATTGGGGATTAGTTGCTAAAATGCTGTATATAGACTATCTTTATGCATCATGTATATTGGTTCATTTAGGATGTTTTTTTTTTTTTTTACGGTTTACATCTGATTAAAAACCAAGCTCCATGTCTGGTCTACTGTTTGCATTTAATTTGTATAAGAGTATGTATGATTGATATTTAAAGAGATAATTAGAATGGTTAAAAAAGGCAAATAAAACGTTTCCGTCCTTTAATGAAACGCATAATGGCTCCGACACGTTATTATGAATGATGTACGGCGACTGCGCCATCTAGCGGCGGCGTTGGAAGACGGCGATTTATGACGTCATAACGTACCACGTACGTAACACGGAAGTAGTGTCACTCCTAGCGGCAGATAATTCATGGGTTTTATGTGCACACACACACACACGCAGACAGTTTGGGTTGTATGATAGTTCTCCACCTTAGAAACAAATGAAGTTTTAAAATGACTTTACAAGACGTCCCGAAGGACACGACCACACGTATAATGTGTTCCTACAGGTTTCTGTTCTTTATCCAGGTGATGTGTAGTTGAACGTGTTCATCCTGCGGGTTGTGTCCAAAAAGCTGTTCAATGTTGGGTTAAAGTTATTGGAAGATAAATCTAGGAGGACCTCAGCGCTAAAGCCCCCCAAAATAAATGACCGACGTGAGCTGTTGTCAAGGAAAAGTCTTTTCCACACAGATTTTGTGTTATGTAATTTTAACCTCCTGCAGTTGCTGCTTTGACACATTCTTTTGGGTTCCTCTGATCTTATCCTGAAGTGGGAATGATGATGTAACTGGAAACAACAAGAGGAGCGGACTGCAGTCAACATTCCTTTTAAGGACCGGTTAGCTGGTTTGGCAGCAGGAGGATGGACAGATGTTTGACATGGGAAAACTACACGCTGGGAGAGGAGAGAGGAGGAGCGCACCAACCCCGACACACACACACACACACACACACACACACACACACACACACACACACACACA
>CAAE01007598.1:0-18084 GCA_000180735.1 Tetraodon nigroviridis | reverse complement strand
TTTGTTTCTTTGATACGAAGTCCTAAATGTGGACCACATTTCAGAGACACAGACACTGCTTCATCAAGTCAATACGAGAGAAAGAATGTGCACGTGTCCTCTTGCTCAGGAAGGTCACTCTCTCGTGCACCATGTGGAAGTCTAAGAAGCACACAGGTGGGCAGAAAAAAGATCTTCAAAGCGTGTGTGTGTGTGTGTGTGTGTGTGTGTCACACCGCTCTTATCACGTGATGACAACCTTCAAATGCACTCCCTTCTTTCCTGTTGTAGAGGAACAAAGGAGCGGTTGACCACCACTCCCTCCTCACTAACTGTATTTCTTTCTGTACGACAGCTAACATCAACAGTTGGCCTAAAGCCCCTTCCCCATTTTCACCTTCCTTCCTTCCCACCTCCAGTCTCATAAATCTGCAGTCACCACCCTGGTGGCTTGTTTTTCCTGTCTGAGGAGTCTTCTAACGGTATCAGATTTATAGTGGTAAACCAGGCAAATACATAAATAAAACGGACACCAACCGATAGCCCTCCTGAAGTTTTCCATGAGGACTTCCGTTTTCTTAATCTCAGCAGAGTAGACTATCTTTTCCATGTGATTAAAAACCAAAGCCCATGTCTGATATCCTGTTTGTAATTTTTTGTTATATTAGCATTTATCAAAGATATTAAATGAGATAATTATAATAGAAAACCAATTAAAATATTAAAAGTAAATTTTAAATTCAGTTAACTGGGTCCGAGAGTATTATTAATAACATAGAGCGACTGCGCCGTCTAGTGGTAGCTTGCTGGAAAAGTCGTTTATGACGTCATCACGTACTGCGCTTCTGACGTGACGTTACTTCCGTGTACGGAAGTAGCAGCAGTAGCAGCTCGTAGCAGCAGGTGTTGTCATCATCGGGTTTATGCAGACGATTACGGTCTGTTTTTTGGTTTTTTTTGTATGATGTTTCCCCACCGTCGAAACAGGTGAACTGTTTAAAAAAGTTTTAAAATGAGTTCACAAGACGTCCTGAAGAAGGCGACTACCCTCGCGTCGTATAATGTGTTACTACAGGTACCTGGGTAAACTTGAGTAAAGAGCAAACTAAGTTTCTATTCTTACTCCCTCTAATTTACTTTTATTCCAGGTGATGTTCCGTGTCCTCACTTTTTTGTTGAACGCGTTTACGCTGCGGTTCGTGTCCAAAGAGCTGATCGGTGTGGTTAATGTCAGGTAAATGTTAAAAGGACCTCGGCTCCTCCGAAATAAATGACCGACGTGAGCTGTTGTAACACTAATGTGTTTGTTTCCACACAGACTGACACTACTATACTCCACATTGGTGTTTTTATCCAGAGAGGCCTTCCGTAGAGCGTGTTTAAGTGGGGTAACCGGTTCGAGCCACAGTTGGGCCCAAGTCATCAACCTGCTGTGGCTGACGTGAGACGCCTTTTCCCAAAAAACTGTGTATTTGGTGTCTGTGATTTGGGTTTTCAGGTGCGTGTCTTCCCTCTCAGGTTGCCTCTGGGTGTGGTGTGGGCAGCCCTGCTGGTCTGCGTGTGGCTCTGGCTCCTGGAGGTTCCAGACCCCCAGGGTGTCCCCCACTATGGCTCCGCTGTGGTGCTGTTTGCCCTGTCAGGGGTGCAGGAGCTCCTGGCCGAGCCCCTCTGGGTCCTGGCTCAGGCCCACATGTTTGTCAGGCTGAAGGTGGTCGCTGAGAGCTTAGCAATGGTTGCTAAGTGCAGTGTAACTGTGGTCCTGGTGGTGCTGGCCCCAGAATGGGGCCTTTACATATTTTCTGCTGCTCATGTAAGGAAAGAAAAAAGTATGTTTAATACTTCTGGATTTACACTGTAAGCTTTTTAAATCTTTGGGGTTTTTTTAGTTGCTGTACACAGGGTCGCTGGTGCTCTGCTACGCCGTTTATTTCATCAAGTTCCTGGGCTCGGAGGAGGCAGCCAAGAAGAGTTTTCCTCTGCACAAAGTTGGAGATCTTCTCCCTTCCAGAGCTGATGGAGAGGTACTACAGCAGGGTTTGGTGTCTCCTACCGCAAACACGCTTGATCTGAATCCTGGTCTGTTGGCAGCCCCTGGTGGACCGGACCCTGGCCCGGCTGACGTGGAGCTTCTTCAAGCAGTCCTTCCTGAAGCAGATCCTGACCGAGGGCGAACGCTACGTCATGACCTTCCTAAACGTGCTCAGCTTTGGAGACCAGGGAGTCTACGACATCATCAACAACCTGGGCTCCATGGTGGCTCGCTTCATCTTCCTGCCCATTGAGGAAAGCTTCTACATCTTCTTTGCTAAAGTCCTGATGCGAGGTTGTGATGTCAGGAGACAGAAACAGGTGAGTTGTGGACAGAAATTTAAAAAAAAGTAACAGAATGGATTAAAAATTATGTTTTCAGTTTGATTCCATGTTTTGTGTTGTTTTTTTTTTCTTTACAGGAGGAGGTTGCCATGGCAGCCGAGGTGCTGGAGTGCCTGCTGAAACTGGTGCTGGTGATCGGTCTGGTGATCACCGTGTTTGGCTACTCCTTTTCTCACCTGGCCCTGGACATTTATGGTGGGACTCTGCTCAGCAGTGGTGCAGGTGAGCGTGCTGCCTGCCAACATCCCACCTGGCCTTTCCACCATTTGCCGCTTTTGCCAGAAACGTGACGCGCTCTGCTTGTTTATATGAAAGGACCTGGTTTGCTGAGATGCTACAGCGGCTACGTCCTCCTGCTCGCCATCAACGGTGTAACAGAGTGTTTTGTCTTTGCTGCTATGAGCCAAGAAGAGGTTGACAAGTAAGAGTGCAGGCATTCAGGTCAGCTTCAGACACATCCTGTTTGCTGCCAGTGTGGTGTTGTTGTTTTTAGGTATAACCTGGTGATGCTGGCCCTGTCCGTGTCCTTCCTATTCCTGTCCTACATGCTGACGTGGTGGGCCGGTGCCGTGGGCTTCATACTGGCCAACTGCCTTAACATGGGTCTCAGAATCCTGCACAGTCTGCTTTACATACACCGCTACTTCCAGGCCAGTCCTTGGAAACCTCTGCGAGGCCTCCAGCCCTCCCCTCTGCTGCTGCTGGCGCTCGGCGTCAGCGGCGTCCTCACGGCGCTGTCTGAGGTGTGGTCTTTGTTCGCTTGTATCCTTCAACGCCTGCTGAGATCTCTGCTTTACCTCTGACCCGTTTACTCTCTCAGGGCGTGTTCTGCTGCGACCGAGGCTGGACTATGAGGTTCGTGCACGCCAGCGTGGGAGCTGCGTGTCTCCTCGGTGTGTTTGTGGTGGTTCTGCAGACAGAAAGTCGGCTCGTCCAGTTTGTCAGGACTCAGCTTTTGCCCCGATACACCAAAAAAGGCACGTGAGCTATCCTGCAGGTCTCTGCCTAAGAAGTCTGTTTCACTGCAAACACTTAGGATATTATGTTTGGATTCAGTTACTTATCAGGTAAAACTAGAGCAACAATTTTTAAATGGACCTTGTGCGTTTTTGAGATATGAATGTGAGGACCAGGTGTTTTTTAAAAAAAATTCTGTTAATGAAAGAATAGATGACCCGTGGCTGAAGATGAATGGGTACACAATCATCTTTGAACTACTTATGTAACTGTCTTTGAACCAGAAAGAGCAATTTTTTCTTCTAATTTTGTTCTGAAGTCATTTTATGTGCTGTAATTATAAATGAATATTTGCGGTGTTTATGGGTCTCTGGACCAGAGACGGATTTAAACACCTGCCAAGTCAGAAAAAAATAATAAATCTAGGAAATTTTTAATATATCCATATGTTTTATTTAAAAAAATTCCAAAGTTCTAAATCAAAAATGAAGGCAGAAAAACACAAAGAGAAAACAAGCAAACTTTTACTTCAAAAACTTGTGCTGCTGATCCTGGAGGATCTTGGCGGAGGACTTGGCGTCGTAGAAGAGCTCGTTGATCTCCTCCACCTGCTCTCTCTCCACCGTCTCTTTGCCCTGAACTCGGCCCAGCAGGCTGGCCGGGGTCAGCAGCTGCAGGGCATACCTGAGGAGACGGGAGACGTTGAGTCCTGAGTCCTTTCAACACTCGGCACCGTCTGCCTGCTCAGCGCTGGATCTGGGATCTGGGGCCGTACAGAGGGGCCCCTGCATACCTGAGGGTGGTCTTGGTTCCAATCTCTGCCAGGTGTGCCAGAGCGTCCTCGCTGATGGTGATCCCTTCAATCTGAGCGCGGATCTTGATGATCTACAGAGCACAAGGTCATCAGCGAGGGACAGGCGGGTGTCGTCCACCTCACCTGGACGTCTGGTCACCTGCTTTGTCTCCTGTGGCGTGTACAGCAGGGTGCGGATTACGATGACTCTGTCCAGCAGGTCTGGGGGGATTCCGTGTGGAGCGATGATGTCCTCAGTACCTCTGGAGAACAAAAATAGAATTGTTAATTAAAAACAGCCTTTCGTCCTGGAAAATACCTTGAGACACCTGACCTGATCAAGCACTTTCCCCTGTTGGAGGCAAACACGACGATGGGGGAGATGCTGCTCTCCAGCGCTCGATGGAGGTACGTGAAGCATTCGGTGTCCAGCATGTGGACCTCGTCCACAAACAGCACCCCAGGCACCAGCTCGGCTACGCCCTGGTCGATGTAGCGGTTCACCACCTTGTTGATCTCAGCGCGGAGCTTGTCTGCCACCAGTGATGGAGACGGTGGATTACAGAAACCATAGAAACCAACGTGCTGAAACAGTGACGGCAGCTTTGTCTCGTGTTTCCCGACCTGTGATTTCTGTCTTTTTAGGCTTCATCAGTTGTCCCATCATGGACAGGATGTCCTGCCCTCCCTGAGATCAAACATGAGGAATTAGTCTGACCTGGAAACTGGCGCGATCGAACCGTCTGCAGCTAAACACCTGAGGCCTGGCGTTGGCAACATCCAGGTCGTGCAGTGTGACATCTTGCACGATCTCCTTCTTTTTGTGCACGTCACCTTTGGGCAGCGGCACGTACTCCTCCGCCTCCAGGTCAAACTCTGTGGCAAACGTGTCGCAGCGTCCTTGTCTCTGCAGGAGGAAGACGAGACTTGTGTCAAAGGAACTCAGCTACAACTAAAGACAGCCCAGGTGAGCAGGTGTGTGTGTGTGCGTGTGTGTGTAAACCTGCTGCCAGCCCAGCTCAGCAGCAGGGCAGGAGGCTGAAGGAGAGAGCTGGTTAGGACAGAGCTGTCAACAGTAACAAATGTCTCATCCAGCCCCCTGAGCTGCGCCCTGGCCCACGTGCTCTGACTGAACGAGCTGTTGTCACAGCCTGTCAGCGCAGGGCCACAAGCCCCCCTTCTGCTGCGAGATGGAGAGATAGACTCAGCATGAAGAGGGGCAGGAATACGAAGCTCAATCCGGATTCCTTGCATGCTTTCATACCAGGATTTAGATGAAAAAAGACTACTACCGTTACTCCATAAAATAACGTCCCAACAGTTGGATCAAAGCAAATATTTGCCAGTCTTTTCCTGGGATACCTTGACAGCTCCACTGTTTGCTTCAATGTAGATAACATCTCCAACTTCCACTCGTTCCTTCTGCAGACTCTCATAAATGCTGGGGTCCAGCTGTGGAAATATGACACAAAGTGGTTGTTAATTTACTTAATTGACTTCCACTAAACTACAATTACAGAGCTGCAAGCGGGACCTTGAGCTGCTTGGTGCCTTTGCCCGTCTTCAGACCAATGATAACGTGGCTGATGGTCTTGCCGTAGCCTCCCATGGGGTTTTCAGTCTCACAGGGGGTCAGCTCTGTCACCTCACCTTCATACACCTCCTTTGTTTCTTTGATACGAAGTCCTAAATGTGGACCACATTTCAGAGACACAGAGACTGCTTCATCAAGTCAATACGAGAGAAAACACGTGCACGTGCTCAGAAAGGTCAATCTCATGCACCATGAGGAAGTCAAAGAAGCACACAGGTGGGCAGAAACAACAGTTGGCCTAAAGCCCCTTCCCCATTTTCACCTTCCTTCCTTCCCACCTCCAGTCTCATAAATCTGCAGTCACCACCCTGGTGGCTTGTTTTTCCTGTCTGAGGAGTCTTCTAACGGTGTCAGATTTATAGTGGTAAACCAGGCAAATACATAAATAAAACGGACACCAACCGATAGCCCTCCTGAAGTTTTCCATGAGGACTTCCGTTTTCTTAATCTCAGCAGAGTAGACTTCGCTGCCGATCATCGGACAGAAAGGAACCTTATTGCCCAGCTCCTGTGCTATTGCCAAAGCCAGAGCAGTCTGAAAGTAAGGAAAACAAGAAGGATTTGAAAATCATGGGCCTAAATGGATGAGCATATACAGTTTAGTTTAATCTCCATTTATCAGTGAGGGCCCACTTACTTTTCCTGTTCCAGGTGGCCCTGCCAACAGAACCGCCCTTCCTGCCATCTTCTTAGAACGGATCTGCTCAACAATGATCCCACAAGCCTGAAGGGTAGAAAAATGTGTCAAAAATTTGTGATAATCTACACAGACTGTAGGCATTATTAGTAAGCAACAGTATGAATAGGACATTCCCTGATCTATTGCCAGCCTGATGATTCTGCTTCTTACTTTACTAATGAATTGGACAAATGTAGATCACAGACAATAACCCATGTCTTAAATTAGTAAATATTATTTTCAGTGTTAAGTTGATGCAGATGCATTACAAAGGCAGTGAAAACTACGGAGTTATTTATTCCCTAACTCTTATATATATTAAAAATTTTTTAAATCCTTTTGTTTCATCACCTGTAAAAAAGCGACACCACCGTACTAATACGAATTAGCTTAGCATGTTAGCAGGTCTTGATGCTTGCAATTACCAACACCATTATTTCAGATAAAGAAAAGCTTTTTGCAGACATTAATTTGTCGCAGGTGCAGTGGAACATGAACCGACCTCTCTAGCAGCCTCCTGGCCCACCAGACCACATGCGGTCTGTTTAGCATAGCCGGCCTCGTCAAGCCCCAGTCCTTTAACATGGCTGTGCGAGGCGATTCTCTGGGTTTTCGTGGTACTCTTAACCTCCTCGATCTTCATAGTTGCCGTGGCGTAACAAATATGTAATGTATTAAACCTTCAGACGTTTCTGAGTGGAAGAAAACGGATTCCGAAGAACGTCTCACTGCCGCAATCGGCGCCGAAAGTCAAAACACAGGAAAAGCCGTTACCATGTGAGTTGCTAGGGAAAATCAGCGGTAGTGATACTACGAAGCACCGCCCACTTCCCTTTTCAGGCACCCCATTGGTTATCACAGAAAAAATACAAATTGTTCATTGGATGAGCGTCATTGCATTCACGTCTTTGACCCTTTTTACTTCCGTTTGTGTTTCACTGGCTTTTGTCGTAGTAGAAACACCACCATGCGTATAAATGATTCGTTCAAATGTTTAGAAAAAAAGCGCAAACGCACAAAACCTCACTACCTCAGAAATATGATGTACATTTTTATTAATCTACGTGGTTTTATAGTGTGTTTATTTTGTGGAACAATGCTGACAGAACTTTTGTTTTAATCTGTCTCTGGTTGCTAAACATATGTTCCGCTTCAGCACCGTATTGGCGAGAGGACAAGTTGCGTTGACGCAACAAACTTTGAGTTGCTGTTATTTGTTTGGAAGGCCGAAAGAAACTATTTAATTCAGAGTTTAGGACGGTCCAAAACCCCCTAGACGGCTATGAACGCGGTATAGTATTTATGTGTGTTTTGCATTAGGTCAACTCCCAATAAAGACACTTGCGAGCGGTACACAGAACGTCGTGCGCCTGCGGGTCAGAATGTCGGACTCTGCTGACAATCACATCAAAACGTTGAATTTTAACGTCGGGGTTCTGGGACATGTCGACAGCGGGAAGACCTCGCTCGCCAGGGCGCTGAGCAGCACTGCATCCACGGCTGCCTTCGACAAGAACCCCCAGTCCCGGGAGAGAGGGATCACGCTGGATCTCGGCTTCTCCTCCTTCACGGTGGATCTTCCCGATCACCTCCGGGGCGGCGGAGGCCAGAAGCAGCACGACAGCCTGCAGTTCACCCTGGTGGACTGTCCGGGCCATGCCTCGCTCATCCGCACCATCATCGGTGGTGAGCTGCCTGTTTCAGATGCTAAATGTATTAATGTATTATCTAATGTATATGCTAATACATTTGCGTCCCTCTCTTTTGACAACACGTCATAGCTTAATTCTAACTTTAGTCGAATAAAGAAACATTGCTATTTATTTTTAATGGGGATATTACAGCGATTTTTGACGTTTTTCCTGAATCAACATGGAGGAGAAACATTTGAAGCTGTCACCCAAGTTATTTAGGCTACTGGGTGTCCGGCAGGGGGCGCTGTCTCCATGACAGTCTCCATGAGGCTGCTATTCTGCATCAGTGTGAGTGTGAAAGGAGAAATAACTCCAGCGGTGTGATGAGTAGGTGAGAAAGTGGCCGTATGTCCTCTCTCTTGTCACCGTGGTAGTATAAACACATCTTCACTGTAAGCAGAATTTGGGTAAAGTTCTAATTCCGATGCTGGACCCTGGATGCTGTTGAAACCAGGCGGTTGTGCGGAGCCCGTGCCTCCCTAGGGTGGCACATGCTGTAGATTAGGGAGGAAGGAAAGCGAGGAGATTGGGGTATGTATTAAACTTCCCCCCCCTGTCCCATGTGGGGAGAACACAGGAAAAAGAAGAAGCCAAATAGAATGAGAGAAAATAAGGGAACACAGGAAAGAGAGACTGCCAAAGCCAGGAAAAGAAAAGAGGGAGAGGAAAGACGACCAAGTGAGCTGCAGCTCTAATTTCATCCCTCTAGCCGTTTACTTTCTTTCCCTCTCTGCTCCCCTCCTGTAATTTCTATGCTTATTTTACTGGTATTTTGGGGCTTTTCTGTTTCTCGTTGGCCTCTTCGCCTCTGCAGTTACTCCCCACAGTTCTTTCATCTCGTCATCCATTCACATTTCTTCAGCCGTTTCACCGTTTTCCCCTCCGTAGGTGCCCAGATCATTGACCTGATGATGCTGGTGGTGGACGTGGGTAAAGGGGTGCAGACCCAGACTGCCGAGTGTCTGCTGATCGGGGAACTGACCTGCCCGCGCATGGTGGTGGTCCTGAACAAAACCGACCTACTGCCGCCCAGCAAGCGTCAGAGTGCTATCGAGAAGATGACCAAGAGGCTCCACAAAACGCTGGAAAATACAAGGTCTGTGTGTGTGTGTGTGTGTGTGTGTGTGTGTGTGTGTGTGTGTGTGTGTGTGAGAGTCTGTCAAGGCCTCTCAGTTATTCCTCTGAGGTCACTCTCACCGCGGCCTCGTCATTACCGCATTAGGTTTTTAAATCTGACTTTTTCTCTCTCTCTCTCTCTCTAAGATTTAAGGATTGTCCTGTCATCGCCGTGGCAGCAAAGCCTGGAGGCCCAGAGGCCCCTGACACAGAGGAGCCACAAGGGGTCCCGGAGTTAATAGAGGTAAAGTTCTCAGCCATTCTGATCTCCTCCTTTGTCACAGATAAGGCTTTAAAGAAGACCAAGCGTTCTCAGTGAGGGAGCCGTGGTTCAATTAGCCCCTTGGCTTGATCACATGTGGCTGAAACTGCTTTAGGAGTTCCCATAAGGTGAAAATCAGTGTTGTATTTTCTCCAGAATGCTGGTTTCACGTCCTACTGGCGTTCACGGAAAAGGTTTAAAACATTTCTTGCAGTTGCTGCAATTTTTCTGATTTCATCTCCACTTAACACTGATGCTGGGCGCTCTGCCGCCGATTTCAGTCTGACGACTGTGTGTATAGGTGTGGTGTTCCTTGGGAATGTCAACACTTCCACCTGAATTCTGCACTTCTGCTTCTCCGGCTCAGCTTCTGAAGGAACAGACGTACCTCCCTAAAAGAGACCCCGGAGGTGACCTGCTGGTCGCCGTGGACCACTGCTTCTCCATCCGCGGCCAGGGAACGGTCATGACCGGAACAGTCCTCCAGGGCTCCTTGGCTGTCGGTGACACAGTGGAAATCCCAGCCCTGAAGGTCGGCTGCACAAAAACCCGCCGGCGTTCCGAGTTATATTCGAAAGCATGTAGCGCACGCACAGTTACTGAAATTCAGAGGGTTTTTTTTTTTTAAAGGAGGGTTCAGATGATGTTAGTTCAATGTTAGGGGAGGATAAAGGGATTTTGCATGCGTGGTGGGGGTTAACATCATTTGAGCTGGGTAATCTGAACCAGGTGTGCGTGATCACACGCGCTCAGTAGTTCTGGGTGCAGTTCTTCACGTCACCGCGTGGTGGCAGCAGATCACTAAATTACCAGTCTTAATCTGCGCACCAATAAGATCAAACACACGTTTTGATGCAAGCACAAAGTAGGTGTTTCCAAAAAAGTATTTATTCTCAATCATTGATAACAATTGTAACGTTTGGTTAATCTGTTAATCTGATGAATCTTTGTGCTGTCTGATACCAGGTGACCAAGAAGATAAAGTCTGTGCAGATGTTTCGGAGGCCAGTGTCCAGTGCGATGCAGGGGGATCGCGTGGGTGTGTGTGTGACACAGTTTGACCCTAAACTGTTGGAGCGGGGTGTCGTGTGCACCCCAGGGTCCCTGCGCACCCTCTATGCAGCTGTGATCTCTGCGAGGAAGATCAGCTACTTCAAGGGTCCCCTCGCCACCCGGGCCAAGTTCCACATCACCATGGGCCACGAGACGGTCATGGCCAAGGTGACCTTCTTTGGCCTGCCGCCCGTGGGTGCCTCAGGGAACACGTCGGACACAAGGCCACCCCCCTTAGCGCCCAGCTCGCTGGAGACACCCTTCAGCTTTGACAGGGAGTACTTCTACCAGGAAGAGTACCTCACCGGCCAGGGGGAGGCCCCTTCGGGGAGTGACCCCGAGCAGTGGGCTTTGTTAGAGTTTGATCGCCCGCTCACGTGTCCCTCGCTCTGCCTGGTCATTGGGTCCAAGTTGGACACTGACATCCACGCCAACGCGTGCCGGCTGGCCTTCCACGGCCGCCTGCTGCAGGGATTTGAAGAGAAGGGGTATGCGGAGACCTCCTTACCTCGCCTGCACATCTACAAGCTGAAACACAAGGAAGGACAAGTCGAACGGGTGAGATTTTCTACATTTTTACCTCTGTGCTACATCAGTGTTGCTGACACAGGCGGTCACATCGTGATCTTGTCAACACTGTGTTTTTTTAATGTACCGTGACTATCCTGGTGGCAAATAAGCGATCAGCACGATGGCTCACTCGCTCGTTTCTCCACCAGTGACTCTCAGAACACTATATGATGTCAAACAGTCTTTAAAGATTATGTCCAGATAGGGTGCAGCTAGTGCTGACGCTGTGCGTGCGAGAGAATTGTACCATTCAAACGCAGCAAAGTTTGAGTTAGTACTTCTTTTTCCCCAAAATCGCTTTTATCGACATTCTAGTTCAGTGTCATAATTTTCCTAAAAGTTAATCAGCAATGTCCGCCGGTGTTCTACTTGAGATCGTGTGGTGCCGGCAACCCTGGGGCACAAGCGTTGGGAAACCTGAAATCCCAATTTAGAAGCTGCATAAAACCAGGCTCACACACTCTGTATTTTCCGAAATTCTGAATCATTCCTGGAATGTTTTGGAAATCGTGGCTCCCCCACAGTTTTAATGGTTTAATCAGCAGCTGGAGCCGCGCTGGCCTTTGTCCTCTGCCCTGTCTGTCCCCTTGTCCTGCGTCTGGCTCCGCTCCTCCTCTGAATATTTCCCATTGCTGGGGCATGCCTGTCAGACAGAGCCCCCATTGTGTGTTTGTAAACAGACGTGTACACACAAATAAGGACAGTAGCGCCGCCCGGGCCTGCGTGCCGACACGTAAGCTGCCAAACAGAGGGGTGTGTGGGTGTGTGGGTGGCCGGCTGACGCCGCCAGTCCTGTCTAGGTGTCGGAGGCTGGCGGTGTTTGGACACACCTGAGCGACGCAGGAATACACACACCAGTTCCCCTTCACCTCTCTGCATCCCTCTGTCTCTGCCTGTTTGGATTTTTCTTGCCGCGGTCGCTCTTCCAGTCCCGGAAAACCCGAAACGTCAGCGCGTGTTGATGGCTATCTCACGCCATCGCCGCGGTGTTGTTGGCTGATCGTTTCAGCATCTGAGCCGCCCGTATCTGCAGTCGTCATCTGCGTGAGTGAGCTGCTTGTCATTCTAGGCCGTACGCTCGAGGTTCCTCTCCCCGGGGTTACGCTCAGGTCAGAGGTCAGGTGTGCCAGCCGGTCTCCCGCTGTTCGCACCTCGAGCTGTCGACAGCCTCCGAAACAGGAACAACTGTGCTCATGTGACGTTCCGCCTGTCATTCGTTTGTCTTAGAGACGGAACGCTTTCAGTACTGTAGAATTCCATAGAAAACAACAACACATGACTAACATTGTTGAGATGCGACAGCCTGGTCCAGCCGCCGTCACATGGTCTGTCGGACGTGTACAGCAGGGCCTTTTTTTTCTCTCTTTTATCAGCACATCAGTCACGGTTTAGGGACACCAGGGTCAAATGTTCAGGAATGAAAGCGGGTTAGAGGGAAGAGAGAGGAAGAGCTGGTGGTAGGGGCTGAGTCGGAGACAGAGCGGTGCCCTCGCCTTATCAGATTAGCGGTGGGTTAAGATCGACTTAGCGATGGGCGATACAAAAGGAATACAAACAAATATAGCAGAAAATGCGCAGGAGGATGAAAGGGAGACGGCCAGACAGTCAGGCGGCGAGGCACAAGGAATGCGTCTGACAGCGAGCCGCGCAGCGCACGAGGGTCCGCGGCAAGCAGCCCGGCTCCTCCTCATCGCCCGCGTCGCGCTCGTTAGCCGAATGGTGGCAAACCACAAGTTCTAGACAGCGGAAGAAGGAGCGTGAAATCAATCCAGAAGTCATCCTGAGGGTTTTACAGCCGCAGTGGCGTCACATGCTCGCACGCTCTGGGATAAGGGCGTCACAGCGCGTTTGTCACGTCTGTAGCTTCTGAGTGTGTTGCTAGCGCCACAGCTAACCAGGCCCTTTACTGTCTCACACTCAGGTGACCGACGATTACTCCGTCATCGGACGCAACCTGTTCAAGAAGGAGACCAACCTCCAGCTGTTTGTGGGGCTGAAGGTCACGCTGTCCACGGGCGAGAGCGGCGTCATCGAGGGGGGGTTCGGCCAGAGCGGGAAGTTTAAGATTCGCATCCCAGGTGAGGAATCCCCACCAAGCTCGTGGCCAGGGCCCGTTCTGCTTGCCTAGTTTGGTATACACACACACACACACACACACACACACACTCTCCCAGAGCTGGCCCTCCACATCGGGTCGAGAACCCACGGACACTTTTCAGGATGCGGTAAGAGTGGTAGGCCCGACATCCTGAGCCGCATTCCCAGGATTCCTCTGGGGATTGCCGCTGTTCCGGGGGAAGTCTGCGCTGTGTTTGTTTTACCTTCTGCGGCTCTGAACCCGACTGCTGTGCACCCGGAGGGAAGGGGAAAAGGCAAGCCTTTAAAAAGAGAACCTCACCTACATCCTCTCCGCTGGCTCACGGAAGCCTGGAGAAACACCTCCAGACATCTTTTACGTGCAAAAACACCGCAGCCGCGTTCACGTGGACCCGAGACGGCTTCATACTGCTCACACGGCTCAGGGAGTGTGTTTAGAAATCAGATTTGTGGATTTATTTGACATATTGCAGCTAGATACTTCCTAGCTAAACTGTTTTTTACAGAATTAGTTCCTAAAATTCTCAAGTCCGTCTGATTGGATGTTCAGGGGCCAGTCAAAGCTTTGATGTTCACTAGTTTCATGTGATTTGACCGTAGTTTTGACATTTTGCTGCCTGTTTCTCTTTACTTCAGAGGGTCTGTGCCCAGAAACCAAGAATCTGTTATCGTCTTCCTCCAAGAAAAAAGCCAAAGGTGGGAGTAAAAGCGGGACAGCGAACGAAGAGGAGCCCAGACACGATTCCCAGCCTGTTAGCGTTCACCTGCGTTTCAAAAGATACGTGTTTGATCCCCACAAAAAGATGATCCAGCGCTGACGGCTGCAGCCCGACCTTTGACTCAGAGCTCACCCTCAGGTGATACCGTCTACTCTTAACTCTTCTGGTGACGGAGACACTCTGGCTAAAACTATGGTGGAATGACAAACACGAGGGGACCCACAAGGTGTTTATCTCCCTGGAGACGGACCTGATTCGCTTTCCGCCGGTTTGCTCAGATCATGAAACACTTGAGTCCGTCTGGACTCTGATTTTTCTGATTGAAATATTTGAACTTTGCTCTTTATTGTCCCCACCCCCCCCCTTCAACTGTGCCTGAATGAATATCAATAAAAACGATGTGATTCAGTCGGACTTGGGCTATCCCAGAAGCCTGGGGCGGCGGCCCGTCTCGGCGGCGGTGGCCGCCGCTCAGCACGGTGTCGGCAGACCGTCCCCGCGAACAGCCGCAGCATCCCAGCAGGAATCGGAAACATGGAGGGAGGGAGCCAGCGAAAGGGGACAGTGGAAGGATTGTTCCTCTGAGTGACAGCCCTTTTAGTCTTATCTCCTCTGCTCCCTTTTAGAAGTAGAAAAAAACAGCTGTCTTTTTACTCCTCTGGCTCCAGTTTCTTCCTCTCGTTCCATCCGTCCTCTTTTTAATTGAAATGAAAACCCTCCTCTTGTCCACCAGTGGTCAGATGGCTCCTCACCAGACCTTTTCAGGTAACGTCTCCCCTAATGTCAGACGGGTCTCAGCCCCTCCTCCGCCGCCCCGTCATCCCTACAAACCAGGCTTCACACCACCGTTCCAGCGGTAAACACAATCCATTGACCAAGCCGTCTTGTCGGATCGTTTTCATCCTCCTTGTCTTGATCAAGCTGCTTTTGTGGGGCACTAATACACGTTCTGGAGGCTGGGCACGCCACATTTCCACGCTTGTGTTCTAACATGCATGCTAATCCTGTTTAACGTGTGTGAAAGAGAGAGACACACACACACTGGCCTCTCTCTGCTTAGGTTAGGAGGTTTGGGAAAGACTAAATAATCCACTTTTAAAGCCGTGGATGATTGTAACAAGGGGGCTGCGGCAGCACAGCTGACTGTGGTTTTCTAGTGTGTGTGTGTGTGTGTGTGTGTGTGTGTCTCACACACTGATCTAAAAGGATACCTGACGTGGGAAAGTGATCCTGTCCATTCAGCTGCTCAGCCTGAATAAACAAACTCTTCTCTTATTGGAAATCATCAATAGAGCTGAAGATGTCCTGAACTCGTAGGTGACACCTGATCAGTTACGACATTAGTTTATATTCCTTATTAACAAAGAAGCAAAAAGATTGGAGGCGTTTTCCATTCAATCTCTGTCAGATAAGAGGTAATGAGTTCTCCCACCATCCATTTTTCCCCAGGTGACCTCCAGGTCAGCCAAAGGTCAGGGGGTCAACGTCTGAGCTCCTGAATGTTTACAGATGAGAACCGTCAGCGATGGGCCGAGATAACAAGCAGCAGCGCAAGAAAAAGAAACAGGCGGAACGGTTATAGAGGGCGGGTTATTGACAAGTCAGAGGACGAGCGCGAACGCAGTTTAAACGCGGCTGAAAGCGGCGGACTGCAGCCTGAAAAGAGCAATTAGCCGTCGTTGCGCTGATAAATGAGCGCCGCGGTAATTAACCGTTTAATTGAAGCAGCGGGGGCCTGCTCATGGCCGCCTAAGTGCTCTCCTCTGTGGGAGCGCATCCCTCGCTTCTGCAGACGCTCGGATTCCTTCCTCTTTGTCCGTCGGCGTCTCCGCGTTGTCCCGCCGTCGACGCGCTCAGGTGTAGCTTCTGCCACGAGCTGTTTTTGGTGATAGACGTCCGAGACCGAATCAGCTCATCTCCTGCCCCCCACCCCCATATAATTAACTGTGATTAAAAAAAAAGTGGCCATTGTTTCCCTCCATCGTTCCTTTCAGCAGACTTCTCCATTTCCGCTCCTCCTTATCTCCCAGCACCATCACCTGTTTTTGCCTCAAATGAAAGGAATTTGAAACGAGCGTCTGAGCATTTAAAAATCTAAAAACCCACCGGTAGTAAACTTTCTTCAAGCTGCTGACGTCCCCCCCCCGAACCCCCCGATGACCCGACGTCCTCACGTCTGTTCCTCCATCACCGCCGACGTGTTTGCATAAAGGTTCATGTCCCATTTACACGCCCAGGGAAAAAAAAAAATGCAAATTTGGGCCGTCACCGCATGTATTGATGAAAGAGCCTGACCCCCCCCACACACACACACACACACACACACACCTGCCGTTTCCTACTGCCATTGTCATCCTCGTCTCCCTGCTCATCAGCTCGTGATGAAGGGTAAAGTCAGGGAAAGGAGCTGGAGGCTGTTGACCGGACAATAACTGCCGATCGTTACGCCTGAGCTCAGCAGACTCTGTGGGGTCAAAGGTCACCACCTTGAAAAGTGTGAAAGCACCTGCCGTTGTCTCACACCAGCGCGTCGGTTTGTCCTGATTAATGAACGATGTCAGTTCAAATGTTTCGGCTTCAGTCCAATCAAAAGATAATAATTCGGTGTTGTTTGTTATCTATGTGCGAGTGTTCACAGGACAGCGTAAATATGGAAGGTAGTTCTCACAAAAGTACCTCCTAAAAGTAAATGTGAGGTTTTCTCTTCGTCCGACTCGAACTGGAAAACTTTAAGTGCTTAAAGAGCCTCAGATGTCCCAATAACGACGTTAAACCAACACGGTAATGAGTTTAGAGAAGGGCCCCGGGGCCTGGGGCCGTTCCCTCCTGAGCGCCGGGTCACCGCCGCCAGGACCCCAGGCTGGCGGGAAGAGCAGCCGCTTCGGGCCGGCTTCCAGTCCAGCTGCTGCGACCCAGAAGGGGTCACCTCTGGGTGACTCCCAGGTCCGGGAGAAGTCGAGTATTCGTGGAATCTGTGCTGGTTTAACGGCGTGGTGGCGCGGAGCCTCGCAGGGTGTTTGGTCTACGGCAGAGGTAGATGTTACGTCTCGATTACGCGCCAAACACGACAGCCCCAAACAAAGAAACCAGTCCTGACTCATTCCTGCAGCGTCACGTAGCCCAGCGGCGCTACGCTCGGCGCCTTTCCAGCCCAGATGTCCCAAAGGTCCAGAACCTCCTCATTCAAAAGCTCCAGAACCTCCTCATTCAAAAGCTCCAGAACCTCCTCATTCAAAAGCTCCAGAACCTCCTAATTCCTGCAGGCTGAGTTCTATTTCTGTCATATAAATACACGCCTGCATTGATGTATAGTTACTATATAAGCCCTGGACCGTTAAAGGACAGTCATTAAAAATGAAATCCGCAGATTTGCGTTTGTTTTTCAGCAGGATGAATCCTTCGCCGGCCCACTAGCAGTGAAACATCTCCTGTTTGGTGCCAAACAGGGAGATTTCTGTGTAAAATGCTAACAACGTAGCTGCTGAGTTTGTTTACACAAGTGGAATATTTGACCTGCTGCGACTTCATTTTTTCCTTTTCCTTTTTCTACTGTGAGAAGAGAAAAGAAACTCTCTTTGAGCCGGGCGACAGTTACTTTGACAGATCTGATTGTCCGGGACGCTGCAGTCATGACTGTACTTTTTGAATATGCAGAAGTTCGGTCACAGAAACCCTGAAGCCCACTTAAGAACCGCTCGCTCTTGGATCCAGGAAACCGCGAACGGTTCTTTAATGAAAGAAAACAGTTTACAGATTGAGAGAGTCTCCACAGAACCAGAATCTAGCGTTCCGTAGGCGGTAAACAGAGGTGATTAGATTAAAGGGTCGTTGTTGCAGCCCCAGCGCTCTGCTGTGTGGACCGTAATGGCCCGTTGTGTACACACTCCAATCCGGACTGACAGTTGGGGACAGCGTAGTTCTGATGGTCCGGGCGGATACGTGTCTGCGGGACGACCCAAACGCGGCTGCGGTTCTGTCTGGAGCCTCTCCCGGAGGCCTGACGCTGTCAGACCGCGCCAAGCGGCCGCCCGCCGGGGCTTTTAGAAGCCCGGGCTGAGTGACGGCGGCGCAGAGTGGATCCGACGCCGAGGCCCGAGGTGCTGCTGTTTATGTGCGCGCGCGGGGCCTCCAAAACCCGTGTTTATGAAAACGGTGGCTCGCCGCCCATCAGATAGGAGGCTGAGGCCGAGGCAGGGAC
>CAAE01007597.1:0-11323 GCA_000180735.1 Tetraodon nigroviridis | reverse complement strand
GGCTTGGCCAGGTCGGCGGCCTGATGGTGGACGTGGGTGCAGAAGCGATGGCCGTCCTTCTCCACCACCACCTTCACCAGCTGGGACGCTGCGGAGGAGAAGCGGCCTGGCTGAGGACCCCCACCCAGACCCCGCCCCCAGGGCTCCCACCTTCGGCGAATCGGACGTCCTCCACGGTGACCACTCCTCCGTCGGAAGGACGCAGGCGATGCACCCGACCGGACACGTGGATCAACATCCCGCCGGTGTTCAAGCCCACGAAGGCCTGCGCACACACACACGCACACACACACACACGCGCATACACACACACACACACACACACACGCGCATACACACACACACACACGCGCATACACACACACGCGCACGCACGCACACGCACACGCGCACACACACACACACGCACACGCGCATACACACACACACGCACACGCGCATACACACACACACACACACGCGCATACACACACACACACACACACGCACACGCACACCCTCCGTCAGGCCTCCTCTGCTCCCGGAGGAGGACTTGCTGCTACGGAAGGTCACCTCTTCCGGAGGCTCCGGAAGCGTCTCCACGTTTGCTTTCCTCTGAGCGGCGGAGGAGGCGGAGCCTTTCTTGGCCGCCGCCGGCTGCTGTTTGCCTTTGGCTTCGTTTTTGCTCCTCTTGGTCTTCTCCTCCTCCTCCTCCTCCTTCAGCCGTTCCTGCTCCAACTTCCGGGCCTGAAACATCCACGAGCCCTCAAGCTCCATGTTCAGTGCTAACGCTAACGCTAACGCTAACGCCAACGCCTGCTCACCTTGAGAGAACCTTCCCTGATCACCGGCTCCTCCTCCAGCTGGGTCTGCAGGTCTGGAAAGGGGACAGCAGACGTTCGGATTTCCTGCATTCCTGGTTCTAAAACGGATCTGCTTCCGGAGCCTCCGGCACCTTCGGGACGCTCGGCGGGACTCAGCCTTCGGGCCTTTTCCTCCGCTCGTTTCCGCTCTTCCTCCCTGGTCCAGTCAGAAATGGTCTCGGCCACATGTTCCAGGTAGTCCCTGTGGGACAGGGACGAGTGAAGCTGGCTGGTCCCGGTCCCGGACCCGCTCCGCTCCTCCACACCCACCGGAACCTGACGTCCGTGTGAAGGCCCACGTCCCAGAATTCCCGGCTGTGGCGGCTGGGACATGTGGGGTTGTGACAGAAGACGTAGACCATGTTGTTGAGACGTCCTGGGAACACGTCCACGCAGCAGAACTGGTCCCAGACCGCCGGGAGAACCTGGGAGAAGACGGCAGCGTCGTGGCGTTCCGAGAAGCGCCAGTGGGACAAGGACCGGAGCCTGCAGCTCTGGAGGTGGACCAGCTCCGGCTGGGGACGCCTGTTCCAGGGCGAAGACGCGTCGTCGGGATCCTCGGTCACAAACGTCTGGCCTGGAAAGACAGAAAGAGCCTGGAAGTTCAGCCTGGAACTCAAGGATGGTTTGAACCTGGACAGGAGGACGCGGCCCAGGAGAGGACCTTCAGCCTGCGCGTTCCTCAGCTGCAGGCTGGCGAAGGCCGGCGGGTCGTCCCAGGGCAGGACCGGGAGCCGCTGGGCCGCTTCCAGGACTCCCAGGAGGGAGGAGCTCCTCTCCAGCACGCCGTCAGGGCCGAGGCGCGTCAGCGGCATGCTCTCAAACACGCTCTGGTGGAGGAAGCGCTCCACCTCCCGCCAGGACACCGCATCTGAGCACAGGTGGAGACGTGGAGGTGTCCCCCCTGGCGCGCGCGTGTGTGTGTGTGTGTGTGTGTGTGTGTGTGTGTGTGTGTGTGTGTGTGTGTGTGTGTGTGTGTGTGTGTGTGTGTGAGAGAGAATCAGCTGTTGTCTCACCATCAGTGCAGAAGTGCTGCAGGTGCTGTTTGACGCTGCTCCAGCCGGGGGCGCCCTCCCCCCGCTGACCTCTGACCTGGATCAGCCTGCGCGCCGGGTGCAGCCGGCTCATGGCGCGCTCGGCCTGCAGCGGATCAAAGTCTTGGGCTGCCTGGGACCCAAACACAGACGCGGGCGTGAGCGTGACTCGCGCTCCTGAGCGAGCGCCTGACGCCAGGGTGCACTTGCAGGGACGTCCAGGAAGCGTCGCGCGGCCTCGTCCAGGTGTGCGACCAGCTCAGGCTGCTGCTGCTGCGGCTGCTGCGGCTGTGGTGCGCCGGTCTGGCTGCGAGCGTCTGCCTGAGTCTCTGAAACACACCAGCACCAAAGGACGGCGTTCAACCACTGTCGGCGTCCGTCGCCGCGGGTTCGCAGGCAGAGGAGCTCCGAGAGAAGAACCTCTGACCAACAAAGACACGTCAGAGACACGTCAAAGGAGGAGAAGCTGCTGCGTTGGCCGGGAAGCGAAGGCGGGCCTCCCGCGTGGCAGCGAGAATTCTACCACTGAACCACCAAATCTGCGCGGGAACGCGCGTCACGTGACCTACTATCTTCTCCGCAGCGCTCAGTCCCGGAAGGAGGCGCCTCTGCCATGTGCGCTGCTCCTCTTCGCTGCGAGCCTGAGGAAGAAACCGCCGCAGCAGGAAGCGGACGAGCGGGTCGTCCAGGCGGCAGCTCTCGGGGGGGCCGTCCGGCTCGGGAGGCGGCTCCTCCGCGGAAACCGCCACCTGAACCCGGAACAAAGGAAGGCGGGTGACGTTCTGCGCTCGTCCGCGCGTGCCAGCGCGTGCGCGCACCTGCTCCAGCATGCAGTGCAGGATGAGCGGCACGGAGCAGGCCTCGGGAGGAACTCGGTCCAGCAGGTTCCAGTAGCAGCGCATGTCCACGTCGGCGGAGAGCTGCTGCTCGGGTTCTGGTCAGCGGGGAACAGCGAACACGCGCTTCAGGTCCACGGCAAAAGCGCCGAAGAAGAGCGGGCGTGAGACACCTACCGGGCTTGGGGGCGGGCTGCTCCACCTCCCCCTTCTTCTTGGCGCGAGGAGCAGCTGCAGGCGGCACCTGTCCGGAGGAGAACAAAGGTGAGGCCTGAAAGGCGCTCTGGGGGCGGGGTGCGCGTGCAGCAGCGTGGTCGACGGTCGAAACCATCCTGCTGAAGCTGCTGCTTTCAGAGAACAGGAACTACCTCCGGCTGCGGCGGCGGTAACCTGCTGACCACCGGGACGCTGACCAGCCGGGTGCTCCTGAGGTAGCGCTGATGCTGCCGCCGCTTCTCCAGGCAGCCGTAGAGCAGGGCGGCCACGCCGCCGTACATCCTGATTCCGGTCTCCAGCTGGGAAAAGCAGACGCTCAGAGGCCCGGTGGGGCGGGAAGGGGCGCGGCGGGCTCACCTCGGCCTCGGCGCCGTGGCTCTGGACGGTGTAGCTGAGCTGAACCACGTCCGGGAGTCGGGAACTTCCTGTCCCGCTGTTCAAAACCGGCACCAGCTCCGACCAGAAGTGGCTCAGCTTCCGGTCCAGGTCCGGGGGGGCTTCTGGGGGGAGCGAGGAGACGGTGAGGCAGCCGGAGCGGCAGCTGCAGCCAGGCCGGCGGCGGCAGCGCTACCTGCGGCGTGGCCGCTAGCCTCGTCCTCGCTGCGCTCCACCTGTCCCAGACCCTCGGAGCACAGCCGGACCACGCAGGAGACGTGAACGCCGACATCGTCCAGGGCTGCGATGAGGAGGGGGTGGTAGAAGCCGAAGAGCAGGATGTAGAGCTGAGGGCCGTCCTCGGGTTGATCTGGTGGGCGCAGGAGGTCGGAGGTCAGAGGTCAGCGGCTGCAGCAGCGCGTCAGCGGGCCTGCGGGCCAGCAGCCCTACCCAGGACGGCGGGGACCTCCACCTCGCCCCGGCGCTTCAGCTTGCTCCTCTTCTCCGTCCTCTCCTCGTCCGCGCCGTCCTCTTCGGCCCTGCCGTCCAGACCCTTCCAGACACGCGCAGTCACCCTCCCCACGTGCGCTCAGGCGGGACGCGTGCGCAGCCTCACCTGCTCGCCCTCCCTCCTCTGCTGGTCCACGCGTTTGACCTGCAGCAGCAGACACTTCACCACCTTGGCCAGGAGGTCGCAGGGGATGTCCCGGCCGGCGTCCAGCAGGCCTCTGGCCGCCTCCGCCACCGCCGCATGCTGCCCACAGAAGCGCGTCAGCCACCTGCGTGTCTGAGAAGGCGCCAGCGCTTCGCCTCCTGTACCTCCTGGAAGGGAGACGGGGCCTCCGCCTTCTTGGCTTTGGGGTTGAACTCGCACAGCTGCCGAAGGGAAGCGGAGGGCGGTTAGAGGCACGTCGGGAGCAGCTGCGCTAGCACGCGCCAGCGGCCGCCACCTTGTCCAGGAGCCCGTCCCAGGTCAGCGGGGTGAAGTGTGCACGGATGGGCTGCTGCACGGCCGCCAGCAGGCGGCGGCTCAGCTCCTCCTCGGCCGGCCCGCTGCCGACCACCATGGCCAGGCAGACCTGCCACGAGTCCTGGACACAGCGGCAGGAAGCGGCATCAAAGCTGCGCTGGGAGGCGCCGCTCGGGCTTTGATCCCACCTCCTCAAACGCAGCTCTGGTCAGGCTGCAGTCGGCGCTCTTGCCGCCGCCTGCAGCTTCGCCGCCTTTGGCCTTTTTGGCTGGAGGCTTCTTTGGCTTTGGCCCCATTTCCTGTTCAAACAAACGGAAACACGATGAATTTCACGAATAAACCCCAACGGCTGGAAGCGACCAAGGGTTGACCGCGTCTTCCTCTCGGAGTCGGTTGGCTTTGATTCTCTCCAGCTGCTGAATGATGAAGACCATGAGGGGTGAAGAGGCAGGAAGCCATCAGTTCATCAGCTCTGCTCATCAGGATCAAAGCTCGGACCTTTGAAGCCTCAAACCCAACCTTTCTTTGCTCCTTTGATCTGACTAATTGCGTCTCTATCTTTGCCACGTGCCACGGCTTTTTGGTGGCTTTTCGTCGGGTTTTGTAGCAACGTAATCAACCGGAACTTTATGAACAAACAAAACTCAAACCTGCTCCGCGTCGGTCTCTCCCAGCGTCCCGAGTCGCGTCCGTTGCCATGGTAACAAACTGGTCGCTAAACACCCGCAGAGTTTTTAAAGGAGCTCAGCAAGTTGTTGAATGTCTGAAAACATGCAAACGGGTTAGCAACAAACGCTAATCCACGAACCGGTCCAAACTGTTACCGACTCTTACCTTTTCGAGTTCTCGGCTGACCTAAAAAACACGGTATTTCCCTCACTCCGGCGTGATTTTCATGGAAACCATAAAAACAAACACACTAAAGGTTTAGGAACTTGATCAAAGAACGAAAACAAGCAGACTTTCTTGACTTTTCACATTTATCTTTCCGTTAGCTGTGGCGCAGTGACGGGCTTCCTCCGCCAGGCGGCGGTAAAACACCAGCGGAAGCTTGAACGTTCTGACTCGGTTCGACGTCGTGAATAAAGTCGCCAGTTTCTCGAACCTTTGCGGCACAAATATCAGAAAACAGAGCAGGAAAACAAAAAAAGAATAAAAACTAAAAGTAAAAGCCAGCAGGGTGTTTTTCCACCGATCTGAACGGTTCAGTCATGTTTTTCATGTTTTTTTCCGACAAAACAAGAACGCCTTCACACACACACACACACACACACACACACACACACACACACACACGTGGGATTCACAAAGGCGGTAAAAAAAAAAATAAACAACAAAATCCAAATTAATAAACTTTGGTGAGAAAAAGTGTGTTGCGATTGGCCGGGAATCGAACCCGGGCCTCCCGCGTGGCAGGCGAGAATTCTACCACTGAACCACCAATGCTGCACGAGCGAGGGGCAGCATCATGTGACCCAGAAGCCTCGAGCCTCAGACACTACCAGACCAGCTGATCCGATCTGGGTCCTGGAGCAGCCTTCTGCCACCTTCACGAGCGCTAAAACACGAGCCCAGTCGGTGTTTCTGAGGACTGAGCTCGGTACCGGACGGCTCCGAGCTCAGTCGGTTGGACCCGAGCTCCAACCGGGCCGGGCGGACCCACCTTGGTCGATGCCCGCCGGCCGGTGGCGGCGCTGGGCGGCCTCCCACGCGCGGTCCCGCTCTTGCTCCTCCGTGTGCTGGTGGCCGCCGTCCTGGTGCTCTGGGGGACCGGGTCTGCTGGTCTCAGTGAATCCGAGCCACGGGAGCAGAAAACCGGGAACCGGAGGGATTCTGTCGCGCTGGCGGCTCCACAGGTGCCTCGCTAGCTACCGGTTAGCTACCGGCTCCACAGGTGCCTCGCTAGCTACCGCGTCCGCTACGGTAGCTCAACGAGGCTCTAAGAATGGAACTTTATTCATCCCACAGCGGGAAAATTCACTGTTCCAGCAGCAAAAAACATAAAATAAATGTGAGATATAAAGAAGAAGACAGGATGAAGTGGTGGATAAAGATCAACATACCTCTCACACACACGAAAACACACACACACTCACACAAACACTCACACTCACACACACACACACACACACACACACACACACACACACACGCACACACGCCGACCCTGAGCCCGACCAATGAACTGTGAGGATTCTCCTCTTGCTACGTCAGAGAGGAGGCGGGGCCTCGACGGTTTAGGTGGGCGGGGCCGCCCCTTCATTCAAAGGTGATCTGGTTTGGGGAGAACGGAGGATCGATCAGTGCTCGCGCCGCCAAACACTCCTGTTAGCGTTCCGGGCTGGGAATCACTCAAAAATCTCCACCTGCCTCTGTTGCCATGGTTACGGGTCCAGAGAAACAGCCGCCGTAGCTCTGGGTCCTCGGGTCGGGGGTCAGCTGGTCCTGGGTGGGGGCGCGTGTGTCTCCCTCCGGCGGACGGGCGGAGAACTGCAGGAGTCCCAGTTTAACCACGACCCCAACAGCTGCTTCTGTCCACGGAAAAGAACCACGAGGAGCCGCGCTGCGCCGGAACTCGAAGGCCTTGTGGACTTGTCTTTCGTGCAGTTGGAGCGCAACATTTTTAAAAAAGAAATAAATCAAATCAAGCAAATCGGAAACGCTGAAACCCGAAAGTCAGTGAAACCGAGTCTGAAAGTCTTTGAAAAGGTTTACTGAGCAAAGGACGTTTGGAAAAGAACCAGTTCCAGCCGGAAGCCGCTGAATATAAACGCCCGCTCCACCAAGTTTAAATTATAAAAACGGAGGAATAAAAATGGAAATAATAATAATAAAACTGTTGCCGGGAGTTTTTGCTGTGACTCCGGCCACATTTACACAGCCGCGGCCCATCCGCCGCTCCTCCTCCTCCTCTTCCTCTCCTCCTCCTCCTCTTGCTGCCCTCCTCCTCTTCCTCTCCTCCTCTGCGACATCTTCTTCTCCTCCTCCTCCTCCTCTTCCTCTCCTCGCCGTCTCCTCCTCCTCCTCCTCCTCCGTTCTTCCTCTTTTATCTCCCCGCAGCTGGAAAACAAAGGGCTGGTTGAGCGTCTCAGCTCCGCCCACCAGGGGGCAGCACCGGCCGACCTCCAGCGGGAGTGGAGGCAGGAAACCCGAAGTGTGGGGCGTTTCCCAAACATCTCAGGTCTTCCTCCAGATTCCTCCGGCCTGACTCACTTCCTGGTTGGCCCAGGAGCGGAAGGTCGCCAACGGCAACCGACCCAGGACAGCACGATAGCCCCGCCCCCCGTGTGTGTGTTATCTTAGCGGGAACAGCCTATCTGTGAGGCCCGGCTGGTCGCAGGAAGCCAGCCGCGGCGCCTTTCCTGGGAAGAATGGAGCGCGGGAGGAAGCGGCTCACCGTGGTCGTCTCCGCCCGACGCCTTCATGCCCAGGAGCATGACGCCGTCCTTGGCGCTCTCGGGCCGGCTCTGGAAGGAGGCGCTGCGCCACAGGGAGCAGGTTCAGGCGCTAACGCTAGGCTAACACCCGCCGCACCACGTGCTCACTTACTTTTCCGTGCCCGTTTCCATGATTTCTGTCGGGGCAACAACAAACACGTCACCGGGGCGTTCTTCCTGGCCGGCGGCGGCCGCCGGGGAGGCCCCGCCTACCTGTGTGCTCGTGGACCTTCTTGCTCCTGAACTTCAGGAAAATGGCGGCGGCGCTGGCGACCAGGATGACAGGCAAGGCGATCCACCACAGCCGCTTGTCTGAGGCAGAAATCGGAGGATCGTCAACGCGTGCACGTCGCCATAGCAACGCTCCGCCTGCGGATGTAGGGGTGCGCTAGCGCCTGAGACAAACAGCAGGAAACTGGACGATAAACAAGGAAAAACTTGAGGCCGGAGCGGAGGAGAAGGCCAACAACGCCCCTCCTCCATCTGATCTGCCTCTTTTTCCGTTACTTCCTGCCTGGAAACCAGCATTTAGCGCGTTCACATCAGCCTTAGCGCCCGTGCCGGGAAACTTACTGGTGCCGCTCTCTCTCCTGGCAGGTGGCGCTAGGCGAGTATAGCACAGTCGAGAAGACGAAGAAAAAGGAGTGTGGGGGTGTGTGTGCGCACCTGTGGTGGGCGTGGCCACACCTGCAGGAAACGGTCAGGACACAAACCTGATTCTCTGCTTGTCTCAGCTTTGTTTCCTTCCGCTGCCTCGTCGGACCGACCTGCTGGAGCGCGTTAGTGAAAGAAAGGTTTGTCCCGCCGGGACGATTCCTGCCGGGAGGCGTCAAACCTGCGTGGGTGGAGCTGGAGGCCCGGGTGGACGTCTGGACGGGCTGCTGGGTGCTGGTCGGCGCTGCCGTCGGTTCAGATTCACCTGCAAACAGAGAGAAGCGTCTGGAGCGGCGGCTAGCGCTAGCGGTTGGTGCTCCGGGGCGGCCCGTCCCACCCACCGTGGTCCGGGGCTCTGCTGATGGGAGGACTGGGAGGACTGGTCGCAGGGCTGCTCGCCGCCACCACCTGACCGGAAGGCGTCGTCCACGGCGTTGCGTCCTGAGTGGTCGTCAACAGCGACGCAGCCGAAGTCGTCATGTTGGCTTCGGTTTGCTGGGCGGGCGTGGCCGATGGCGTGGTGGTTGCCGTGGGCGTGGTCACCGTCGCGGGTGTGGTCGCTACTGTGGGCGTGGTCACCGTCGCGGGCGTGGTCGCTACTATGGGTGTGGTCACCTTCGCGGGCGTGGTCGCTACTGTGGGCGTGGCCGCCAGCGGTTCGGTGGTGTTTGGCGGCGGCTCCGCCGTGGCTGCGGAGACACGGCGGACACAGGTGAGGGAGGGTCGGAGGTCAAGGGTCGCCGTCAGCTGGATTTCCCCTCTGCCCCAGCCGCTGTCGCTAACCACGCCGGACGCCTCTCCGCCCTGCGTTTCCACGGCAACAGCTGAACAACCCCACAGACGGACCTGGAGGTCCGGAAAACCAAGCAGCCCTGCTTATCTGTGCGTCTTTGATCCGAAGACCAAAGGCCATCTGCCTCTGTCATCAGCGTTTCCGTTGGTCACATGACCTCCCCCGGGGCGGCGGTCGACAGAAAAGCAGAAAGATCAAAGCAGCAGAGATCAAAGCAATCTTCCTGGCTCCAAGTGGCGGCTGCCGGGGCGGATCCGGACCGGAGTCCGGTCCGGGTGTCTCACCTGCCGCCAGGAGCTGCGCGGACACCGCCAGGAGCAGCAGGACGCCGGCCGTCTTCATGGTGCACGCTGGAGCAGCCGAGCTGGAGTGGCCGCCCCGCCGCCGCTAACCCTGCCACTTCCTGGGGGGAGGAGCGCCGGAGGGGGCGGGGTCAGGGGCGGGAGTGGAGCAGATCTGGATCTGGAGCTTCTTCAGGACCGGCGATGAGGCTAATCTAAGCTCCGCCTCCCGTAAACACCGCCATCCCAGGAGAGCCGGGACAAAACCAGGAAGCCGGAGGCAGCTTCCTTTGATCCCAGCATTGTTTGAGTTGGCAACCACTTAGCGGCTAGCCGAGTTAGCAGCCGGCGCGGTTAGCTGTGGAGATGCCGGAGAGGCTGACCCCGCGACCTCTGGCTCCCGGTTGCCGAGGAAACACCTGCCGCTTTCCCCTGAGGCCACGCTAGCAGCGGCTAGCACGCGGAGCAGCAGATAGACTGTCTGGTGGAGCTGGCTAATGCTAACCCTAACCGCACGTGGCGCGTTGACGCTAACCCCGCGCGAGCACGGCGAATAAGGACTCTGCGAGCGGCTGTGCAGTCACCTTTATTGGACACACGGTTGCATATTTGGCGGCGGCGGCGGCGGCGGCGCTCTGGCACACGGACACACAGAAGCGTCGCAGCTTCAAGTCGAAACTCATGCACGTTTTTATTGAAGACGTTTATAAAATACTATCAGAGTTGCGAGTGCATGCCTCGGGTACAAAAGCAAGGCGTCACGTCTGTAGTGAATTACTCGGGCACTTAAGCAAGTTCTTTAAAAAAGATCAAAGGATTCTTTTTGCTTCGTCTTAAAGTGTTGAGCGTATCAAACCCGGAGCGAAGATCAAAGCAGGTCCAAAGGGGGGACGATCACGTTCGTGTGGCACGTTTACACAACAGAACCGGTTACCTGCGACACACAAACAGCCATCATGCACAGTTCCACGTGTCAACATGCTAAACCCGGCGCGGCGCCGCGGCTCGCCCGGCGCGTCGCTTACAAAAGAAGGCAGCGAGCGCGGCGGCGCCGGTGCGAGCGGGCGGGAACAGCCGGTAAATATGTGGAGGGAAGCGGCTGCGAGGCCTCCGGTCAGAAACATGCATAGGCAGACGCTCCACATCAAAGCTCCGCTTTCTTCTTCGACTTTGTTCGCAATACTTAAAAAGAGGAAAATCAACACTCGGTTCCAGCAAGCGACCACAACTCAGCCCCGCCCCCAGACTCAGAACAAAGGCTAAATGTAAATTCCAGTTATGAAAGCCGGGAACTGGGAGTGGGAGGAGCCTCGGGCGACCACGCCCAGAACTAGCGCCTGGAGGGGGCGGCGCCCGCCGGCCCGCTTTAGTGCTGTGATCTTGTAAACTTTCAACGCTGTAAAAGGGTCCAGAAAAACAGAGAAGAAGAAGACGCAGTTCCCGCCGCGGCCTGCAGGCGGCGCCAGAAACCAGGGTGGGCGGGGAAAGAAGGATCTGAAGACCAGCGTGAGATGTCCGTTCCTCTCCATCGCCATGGCGGCGGGAGGGGGTGGGGGGGCGCCTCGTCCCTGAGCGCGGCCCCGCCCCTCACTGGATGCCGCCGCTGGTGCTCCCCCGGGCGTCCGTGCCGTTGCTCTCCGACGACAGCGCCTTGTTGAGCGAGTTGAGGCTAGCGTCGCAGGGCAGCGCGTCGCGCCGCGGCGGCATCCTCTCGTTGATGCGGTCCAGCCCTTTGGCCTCCTCGAAGCTGGTGATCTTGTGCTGCGGCGAGAAGCCTTTGATGGCTGTCGGCGGGAAAAGAGCAGAGGAGGGGGAGGAGTCAGGAGCGATCCCCAACGGGTGGGGCCAGTCAAAAGAGATGAGGTGATGGGTGGAGGTGAAGGGG
>CAAE01007594.1:2172-36879 GCA_000180735.1 Tetraodon nigroviridis | reverse complement strand
AGTAGATTAGTAAAGAGTGAAAACCAACCGTGTGAGGGTTTTAATGACTGAACCAACCTATTTGAGCACTTTTGTTGTGTAGGTTTACTTTCACTCTTCTTGTGGTTTTGAGGCCTAAATGTCATTTTTTTTTTTACACTCTTTTCTTCCGCTCTGCTCATGACTTGGTGTTTCTAGTGATATCAGACGTTTCGCCTTTGGTTCTGAAGGTCAAAGGTCAGGAGCCGACCGGCGTCTGTTCCGCTTTGAGCCTTCGAGCTGAAGATGTTTGAATGTACCGTTGCTAACGTGGACCCGAACGTGCGAACACAAACAATCGTGTGTTTTAAGACAAAAGTGTGTTTTGTTTGCGACACAAATAGTGAGAATTTACTTCAAACGAAGCAACAAATAAAATCTTTAAATGTCAACATCAGCACCGCATTTCAGGTTGTTTTTCTTTAAGTCTTTATGATTTGACCGTCGGAGTTTAGGAGCAACAAGATAATTGGTCACATTTTCATGGCCACAGCGTTCATTAAAGAGGCCCAGCGGATCCCTGCGGATCACCAGTGCCACCAGTAAGAGAGCGGCAGAAACCAGTGTTGGTTTGAGAGCCCAGAGGAGGCAGATCAATAAACAAACTGAGTTTAGCCACCATTAAATCGATCAACTTGTCATTTTATAACTCTGAAACGGCCATTTTTAATATTGGAAATGTTGTTGAAAATAGACAAAAAAATAAAAAGTATATTCAGGAGTTTATTTGTCGTTCAGTAAATAAGCTACAGACCAAAAATACAGTGTTTTTTTTTTTTTAAGAGACCGTTTAATCAAACGCGGAACTATCGATCCGATCAGACGAATCGATCCGCCGAGCGCGCGCGCAGGAGCTGGGCGTTTTTTGAATGGACTTTGGCGCGCGGCTGCGCTCGCGTCACGAGGCTCCATCCAGCTGTTGCACTTGCGCGCGTCGTTACCTTTAAGATGCTGGAGGATAAAGCCTTGATTTAGCTAAACCCGACACCATTTTACCGAGCAGTTTGGTGGCGACGACGGTCCGGATCAGCCACCGAGCCGTCGCGGCGGCCGCGCCGAGTCTTTCCCGGAACCCGACCCGGCGGAGGGAGTGTTTCGCGGGCGGGACGGCGCTCCGAACGCCGGATTCGATTATTTGTCGGCCTACCGTGGAGCAGCGGCTGCGGCGGGGGCGAGAGGAGCGGCGGGAGGCGAGCCGGGGTCCGCGAGGAGGAGGAGGGCGCACACGCCAAATACTTTCCCTTTAAAGCGGAGAGGGACAGAGGGGGTGAAGAAGAGATAAAAAAAGAAAAGGAAGAAAGGCGGAGAGGGAGGGAGGGCGAGAGGAGCGAATTTGAAAAAAAAGAGAAAGATGTCATCCTGTCGATTCAAACGCCGAGGCGGAGCCATGGACCCCGGCCGAGCAGGAGCGCTCTAATTCGGCTTGGAGCAGTACGCGACGCCGAGGCTTCGGACGGGACGGCGCGGCCTTCTCGGAGCTATCGCAAATAAATGAGCCCCGAACGGCTGCTGGCCATGACCGGCAGTTCTCGGCTACATCCTCCTCTTCTGCCTTCTGTATACAATTATTTCTATTTTTGCATGCAATTCACCCGATTCGATTCCAGTAGACATAAGCAAATGACTCTTAAAAGGCACCATTAAATCAAGCATGAGACCAACCGTTTCTGTCGCATTTACAAAAAGCCTCCGGCCGAGCCGGTCAATTAGCAGCCTCTCGGCAGACTAGCTCACGGCTCTTGACAGATTAGTTCCAGAAAAGTGTCGTTTCGAGCGGAATCTCCGACGGCTCCCGAGCCGAGACAGGCCGCAGATCGTGTTTTCCTAGCAGCCGCCGGAGCGACTCTTCCTCGGCTCCGTCGCCCTCCTCCCTCCCCTCTTCGCTCCTAGTCTGCTCGGGATCGTGTCCCCAGTCGGGATGGATACCTCCTGGAGTAATTTCCTCTTTCAGGTAAGGATGAATGAACGCTCCCTCCGCCGGGGGAGGCTGAACTTTGACATTTGTGGGTCTCGTTGGGGCCCGGAGGAAAGTTGGCCCCTGGTTTGGCTCCCTGGAGAGACTTTGGCACCATGTTGTCATTTAGTTTCACCTCTGGTTTGTGCTAGTATCCAGCGGAAAACCCTCCCGGGGATGCGGGTTGGACCATCCCGGGCAGAGGCAGGGCCCCCAGGACCCCCGGGGGCCCGGATGTTCTGGTCACGCTGCCCAGTGTGCTAAAGCTGGTCCAGTTTGGAGGACTGATGAAGGTGTTTGTGCTCCGTCCCCCCAGACGCCGTCCACTCAGAGCCAAGCGGAGACGCCGCTGCAGTCGGAGCTGCTGCCGGAGCTGACGGGCGCCGCTCAGAGCCCTGCGCCCGAGCACGTGGTCTCGCCGCCGTCCACGGTGGACACGGCGGCGCTGAGCGAGGAGCCGCTGCCCGGTGAGGTGGGGGGAGGCGCCCACGTCCACCTGACGCCTGCGTGCGCTCTGGTGTGGGAAGCGTGGGGGGGGAGGGTGTCGGGGTCGCCGTTGTGTCTGGACGGAGAGGGGACAGATTGCTGGGGGGGTGGGGGGGGTTGTTTCCCTGACGACGATCCCAGAGTGAAATGTGACATCCTGTTGCCCCCCCACTCATCATTTAATCCACGTCCGTCTCCATTACCTCAGCGGTGAGGCTGTTGCCATGGTTACACCAGACGCAGCCCTTCGCGTTTTCACTCCCCCGTGCACGTCCTTCCTCCTGCCTGAAACTCCTCTGCTGTGTGTCAGTCAAACCTCTGGCCAAGCCCAGCCGGCCCGCCCACATCTGCGCCACCTGCAACAAGGAGTTCAAGAACAGCTACAACCTGCGGCGGCACCAGTCGGTCCACACCGGCGTCCGGATGAAGGACCGGGCGGCCAGAGAGAAGGAGGAGGCGGCCAAAGCCACCCGGGCGGAGAAGCAGACGGTGCCTCTGTCCCTGCTCCAGCTGGCGCAGCCGGCCGCCGTCGCCGCCGAGGCCCTCCCCCAGCCCGGGCAGCTCGGGAGCCAGCAGGAGCTGCAGGCGGTGTCTGTGTCCATCGCCCCGGCAACCGTAACCATGGCCGCCGTGCCTCAGCCCATCCAAGCGGCCGTGGTGGTCGTGGGCTCCATGGAGCAGGTGGGCAAGTCGGCGGGGCGGTGGCGTGTCGGTAACGGTTCAGGCCGCTACCGGCTGTTGGGTCTCCCGTTGCTGGACACACTCTTTGTGCCCCTCAACAGACCGCCAACGCCAACCCCGGTGCCAACGCCAACCAGGTGAAGAAGAACCACGCCTGCGAGGCCTGCGGGAAGGCGTTCCGGGACGTCTACCACCTGAACCGCCACCGCCTGTCCCACTCGGACGAGAAGCCGTACTCCTGCCCCATCTGCCAGCAGCGCTTCAAGAGGAAAGACCGCATGAGCTACCACGTGCGCGCGCACCAGGGCGGCGTGGAGAAGCCGTACATCTGTCAGCACTGCGCCAAGGCCTTCTCCAGGTACGGCCCGAGGCGGCCTGGCCTTGGCCCCACCCTTCTCATTCCCGTCCCTCCTTTTCCAGACCCGACCACCTGAACAGCCACGTGCGCCAGGTGCACTCCACCGAGCGGCCCTTCAAGTGCACGGTAATCGCCGAGGCATCGCTACGGCAACGGGCAAAGACAGCCCGGGTCTTACCGCCAGGCGCCCTTTTCCTCCCGCAGACCTGCACGTCGGCGTTCGCCACGCGGGACCGCCTCCGCGCCCACCTGATCCGGCACGAGGAGAAGGTTCCCTGTCACATCTGCGGGAAGCTGCTGTCCGCCGCCTACATCACCGACCACATGAGGGTCCACAACCAGTCGCAGCACCACTCCTGCCACCTGTGCAACCGCAGTGAGTGGCAGCACCGCCTTGGGGCTCGGGCGGGGGCGGGGCTCCGGGCTTCAGGAAGCGTCTGTTTGTGTCCCCCAGGCTTCACCACGCTCACCTACCTGCGCGTGCACGCCCAGAAGCACCACGGCCAGGAGTGGAAGGAGAGCGGCGGGGCGCGGGGCGTCTTCGGCGGGACGAGGCGCCGGCGGGCGTGCTCATCTGCCGGCTGTGCGGCGTTCAGTGCAAGACCAACACCCAGCTCCAGGGTCACATGGGCACCCACGCCAACCAGAGCAACCCCAGTCCCGACCCGGCCGCCGTGGACGCCACCAGCGTGGCCGTCGCCGTGTCCAGCGCCACCACTGTGGGACTGCTGGTAACTGACTGCTCCAGTATCGCCCCCCAGCCCCACAGCTAGCATGCTGGAGGTCGCGGGGTCGGGTGGGCTCGGGTGGGATCGGGCTGGAGGTTGGGTGGGAGGGGGAAACCGGACCAGGACTCCGAGGAGCAGCGCCCAAACCAGGTGATCTTCAGGTCAGGTGATCTCTAACTGTCCACGTCTAAGAAGATCCTGTCTGAGCCTTGGCTGTTTTCCTCGCAGACCTCCGGTGGCGGCGTGGCCCCGGCCCCCGCGGCGTGGGCTTGTGGTTCACGCCGGGCCTGCAGCGCTGCTCCTTCCCAGGGAAACGGCCGTGTCGCTGTCTCTGAAGCTTCCTAGCCTTTTAGTAACCGGCTGGTTTTTCCCCTCATGTCTGTTTTTATTTTCAGCTGCGCAGCTTGTTTCGTAGAGATGATGCCGTTTTTAGTCGTTTCATTTCCATCTTGGTGTTTGTTTATATTTGAAGACATCCAGTGCGATTATCTGAATTCCTACCCTAATTTATTCAAGGATCGGCGTCGGTTTCCGACCAGGACGTGGGAACAAGCGCTTCAGATCTTGTATATACACTTTTCTATAGCTGATATTAACAAATGACTTGTTGTTTTGTGTATATTCTCCATGAACTTTGAATGTGCATTACTTCCCGTCTTGATGATGAGCTTTGCTATTTTGCTGGATGCTGATTTGGAACTCTTGGGGAAGGGAAGGGGGATTGCCATGTCATTTGTAGCTACCTTGGTGACACCTTTCTGTGGCTGTGCATAATGATTGTATTTGATGCATAGTGCATAGCGCGTCGCTACTACTGTATTAAAAGCAGTAAAACGCATTTGTAAAGCTAAATGCGTCTTATCGGCGTCAGAATGACTGCACATTTTTTCCACACATCGCTCCCCGGAGCTCCAAAGCTAAAGGACCGTTAGCATTGTTTACAGCGGGGCGAACAAGCGTCGACCCTCCCCCACCCGGCTTGACTAGCTCCTCCTCCGGGACTAGCTAGCCAGCTAACTGACGCGTCGGAAATACGGCTGCTTCCCAGAAGAAGCTGGAGGAATGCTGATGTACAGACATACTTTCAGAATAATCCCACAAACTGCATTTATAGGACGCGCCGTCAGCTGACGGTGCGGGCTGGCCGCCATCCACCGAGCCGCCCGACGCTAGCCGCGGCTAGCTGCTAGCTACATCACCGCTACCGTGCTAGCAACCCGGCTAACTCGCCGATCCGCAGCCCGGAGCTTCGCCGACCAGCGTCTCAATCGGATTTTTCGCCATTTGGTGTTTGTGTTTTTTCTCCCCCCACCGAGTCATGTAGTTTTCACCGAGGCCGAACTACCAGAATCGAATCAAGCTAAACGAGGGTTTATTTTCTCCAAAAAAAACGATGTAGCCAGGCGACCAATCATAGCTATGTGGGTCATATAGTCATCGCTGGGGTAGAACGTTAGCTGGAACAGCTGGTTAGCAGCGGAGCTAGCTGGGGAGCCGTCCCAGTCGTCGGTCCAGATCGGGCGCAAAAACGCTTATTTCGGATGCTTTTTTTTCGGTGGGGGTCGGCCTACAGCGTGCGCGGAGCTCACTTATGCTACTCGTTCGATGTTTAATCCCTGGGGCCGATGCTGAGACCCGGCAGCTCCCTTCATGCTGTTAGCCTCCGCTAACTTCTCCGTTCCGCCGACCAGGTAAGCTCGCCGCGAACAAAAGAGAACTTTGATCTTTGATTCAACAGAACCAATTCCACCCCTTTAAATACATCAAAGCAAACTGGACGCATTCATTTTAATTTAGTCGTGTTTTATCAGGCGGATCTGAGGGTTTTGTTGTGTCTATCTGCCATCAGTCTGGCTGCAGTGGAAACTGTGTGTGTGTGTGTGTGTGTGTGTGTGTGTGTGTGTGTGTGTGTGTGTTTATCTCGGTATAAAGCTCGCTTGTTGACAGTGTTCCCGTGTCCAGGGTTGCCAGTATTCCTCACGCCGATCCGCATCATGCTTGGTGAGGGGCCCCTCCGCGCCTAGCCGGGCAGCAGCGGCAGCTCGCCGGACTTCGGGCCGGCGGAGGATGGCCTTCCACGGCTCGGGCCGTCAGACCGTCTGCGGTGACCTGTTCCCCGCCTCTGAGCTGGGCACCAAGTACTTCTGTGTCAGCTCCGCCTGCGGGGCCCCGTCCACGGGCCTCAGCGCGACGCCGTGCCTGACCGGCCCCACGGCCCCGGCGGGGACCCCTCGTCACCCCACCGCCCTGGGAGGCAGCGCCGGCGGCGGAGCGGCGGTGCCTCAGCCCTACAGCAACCCGGCCAGCGAGGTGCCCAGCCCCGCGGAGATGGAGCCCGACCGGCCCATCGGATACGGCGCCTTCGGCGTGGTCTGGTAAGCACCACCCACGGGGATCGCGTGCATGTTTGTTGACTCTCACGTGGGCGTCTCATCACGAGTGTAAACACACCAAATAATGCATACATCAGGTGTAGGTTAATGATTGAGACAGGAGGGGAAGCAGCCATTTTGTGCCGGATTGATGGCGGTTCCTGCTGCACCCTCTGCCTGTGCTGCCTGTTTTGATGTTTTCCCACGCCGCTAACAGAAAAACGCCGCCGTCTCCCGCAGGTCCGTTACGGATCCGCGCGACGGCCGCAAAGTCGCCCTGAAGAAGATGCCCAACGTCTTCCAGAACCTGGTCTCCTGTAAGAGGGTCTTCAGAGAGCTGAGGATGCTGTGCTTCTTCAAGCACGACAACGTGAGGACGCCGCGGCGGAGACGGTGGGCCTCGTTTGGCCGCAGAGCCTCATTTTCTGTCCTCTGGCAGGTCCTCTCAGCTCTGGATATCCTGCAGCCTCCTCAGATCGACTGCTTCGAGGAGATGTATCCTTCAGCTTTCACCCCTCTGCCTGTTTTTAGCGCCTCCTCATCCTCTTCCTCGCGCCGCCGGTCCCACTTTCCCAACGGTCCCCGTCCTGCCCTGCTTTTCAATCACTTCGTTTAGCTGCCGGGCTCCTCGCCGGGAGCGAACCCCTGGCGCTCCTCGCTCTCTGGCCCAGGCCTCCGACCGTTGCGCCTTGACCCCCCGTCCAGATACGTGATCACGGAGCTGATGCAGAGCGACCTGCACAAGGTGATCGTGTCCCCGCAGCCTCTCACCACCGACCACATCAAGGTCTTCCTCTACCAGATCCTCCGAGGTCTGAAGTACCTGCACTCTGCCGGGATTCTGCACCGGGACATCAAGCCTGGAAACCTGCTGGTCAACAGCAACTGTCTGCTGAAGGTAAGCTCCCCTCGCCTGGTCCGAGAGCCTGGCGGCGCTCCCCAAACACCGTCTCTGACTCCCGCCAGATTTGTGACTTTGGCCTGGCTCGGGTGGAGGAGCCCGACCCCTCGTGTCACATGACCCAGGAGGTGGTGACGCAGTACTACAGAGCGCCGGAGGTGCTCATGGGCTGCCGGCACTACGGCTCGGCCATCGACATCTGGTCGGTGGGCTGCATCTTTGCGGAGCTGCTGGGAAGGCGGATCCTCTTCCAGGCTCAGAGCCCCATTCAGCAGGTGAGGCCGCCAAAAGAGAACTATTTGTTTTTGAAAAAAAAAAAAACCCTCTTCCTGACTGTTTGCTTCCCCCAGCTGGATCTGATCACGGACCTGCTGGGGACGCCTCCCCTGTCGGCCTTGTCGTCAGCCTGTGAGGGGGCCAGAGCCCACATCCTGATGGGGCCACACAAACCAGTAAGTGTCTGGCCACCGCGGCTCTTCGTCACCTCCGTTTAAATGGCCCCGGCATTTTTCCCAGCAGAGTGACGCCTCTCCTCTTTGCTACAATCTTTGACCAGCGCTGAGACCAGTAAACTGATCCAGTTGGACCAGTTTACAGTCTGTTGCCGCTGCGAAAAATAAGGAATTCCACCTCTTCAGCGCCGACCTTTGCCGATTTAAACGGCGGAAACTGTTTTGAAACCTAATTCTGTCGTAT
The DNA here is from genome assembly GCA_000180735.1 of Tetraodon nigroviridis. NCBI lineage: Eukaryota > Metazoa > Chordata > Actinopteri > Tetraodontiformes > Tetraodontidae > Tetraodon > Tetraodon nigroviridis. Next base: position 28,685 of record CAAE01007594.1, on the reverse strand, counting down.
TTGTGACACCTTCACCCTGGTCGGTTTTTCCAGCCCTCGCTGTCGGTGCTCTACATGCTGTCGGATGGCGCCACGCACGAGGCGGTGCACCTGCTGTGCCGCATGCTGGTCTTTGACCCGGTGAGTAGCTGTGTGTGGCGGCGCCGCGGCGGGTGTTTGGGTTGACCCTCTCTGCGTGTGCAGGCCAAGCGGATCTCCGGCAGCGACGCGCTGTCCCACCCGTACCTGGACGAGGGGCGCCTGCGCTACCACACCTGCATGTGCCAGTGCTGCTACTCTGTCCCCAGCGGCCGGGTTTACACCCGCGACTTTGAGCCGGTGGCGGAGCGCCCGTTCAGCCACAGCTACGAGAACAGCCTGCTGTCGGTGTGGCAGGGCAAAGGTAGGGCGCCGGCGGCGTCACGGGTACGCCCGTCACGTGACCGCTGGTGCTGATCGGCCGTTGTGTCCCACCTCAGAGCTGATCCATCGCTTCATCACCGAGCACCAGCAGGGCAAGCGCGTGCCGCTGTGCATCAACCCTCAGAGCGCCGCCTTCAAGACCTTCATCAGGTGAGGGAGAGGCCGCCGCCGCCGCCGCGGCAGTTTTGCGCGCAACGCCCGTCTGACGCGTGGACGTCCCTGTCCTCAGGTCCACGGCCTGGCACTCGTCCAAGGTGTCCAGGAAGGAGGAGAGATGAGCGCCGCTGGGGGCCAGGGGCCACAGCAGTTTGCAGGTTTCATCCAAAGCTGCTGTTTGGGTCCTGAGGAGGAAGCCCCGCCCACCACCTCTCCCCCGACCAATCCGGAGCCTGAGAATAACCTGCTCCACCCAAACAGCTGCTCCAGGAGTTTTTGGTGCTGAATTTACAGAAAACCGCTGCTGAAGAGTTGGAGGAAGACGAGTGGCTCTGGATGGATGTTCTCTGGTGGTCGCTAGATTTTAGACCTGACGCTTTGGATTTTCTCTAGTTTGCTTTGAGTCATTCCACTTCTGTGCAATATGGTTTAGAGCAGCGACAGACTGGCCTCCTGACTTACCAACCGGCTCCTGACGACCCGCCGAACCCGTAACCTCCGCACGCCCCCCAGTTCCACGCTCTTCACTGTGCTTTGATGACGACGATGCAAATGAGCAGATGTAGCAGGATTTAATCCCACAGCCGCTGAAATCAGTGTTCCGCCAACTTCAGGAAGCGAGGCCCCGCCCGTTTCCCCCAAACTGGGGCGGCAGGAAGTCGGGGCGGCAGATGCCAAACATTTTCCTTCTCCTTTTGACCCGCCGTCGTCTTGGCGACGCCTCCTCGCCCTCAGACGGGCCGCCAGACTCCCGCGAGGTTTTGTTTTCGTTTTATTTATTAGTGGTCGGGTGCGTTTTCAGCTCGCAGCGACTCAAACCTCAAACCTCAAACTGAGACCCGCGGTCGCTCCTCCGGACGCTTAGTTTTTACCTCGCGTTCGCTCCTCGGCGCGACATCCCAGAGGGAACAGTCGTGGGTGAACTGCTGCTGTCTGTGAGTGTGTGTGTGAGTGTGTGTGTGTGAGACGTCTTAGTTTAACGCTCAGGTGCGCCCGTTGTTGCGTCAGTGTCGATCCCGATCGGCAGCAGCCACTAACGGTGTGACTGGTTGCTATGACGACGCGCCGACGCCTTTTGATGACTTGGGTCGGGTCGTCGGTCGTTTTGGTGACGCCGCGCTTTGAACGCCTGACCTTCCCGCAGCCGACTGGTGGGTTACCCAGAAGCCTTTGCAGCGGTTGAACAAACCAAGAGCGGCCACTGGAGAACCCCTGGGCGTGGCTCGGGTGCTCGCTGGGGGAACGCTGAGGGACCCTTTCCTGGGCCGCCACCCCGACCCCGCCAGGCCTCCTGGGGGGTCGGAGACCAACCTGTAAATCTGCATGTGTATATTTATTCTGCGGCAGAGCGTTTGGGTTTGGATGCTGTGCGATGGTTGGTTTGTACACCATGACGTTCTCGTGGTATTTTTTATTTAATTAATCTTAGTGATTTGTTTTTAATTGCATTTTATTTCTTTTGTTTGTTGTGACCTAATTAGAGTTGGAATATTTACGTTAAAGGAAGTTTTGATAGGCATTCCCTAAAATAGGTCCTGGAAAACCCTTTAGTGCTGATATATTTATTTCAAGTGTTTATTTTTGGTCACATAGATGAAAAGTTTGTGGCTGAAATTCATATATTAGTGTTTAGAGTTTTTGAAAGAATCTCTCATTGAAACATTCCCGTAAACTACCAACAATTATTGCTTCCCTATTTATTTTCCCCCAAACACGTCCGCTGTTTTGCAACCTAGATTTGATCTGTAGTTTTATCTCTGACGTCTTTTAAAATCTGTTTTGTTTTGTTGATGTTTTATCCTGCTGTCAGTTTTTTGTTGCTAGGACGGAAAGCTAATTGTGAAGGTTAATAAATTTACAAGAGAAATTAAAGGATAAAGAACAACTGTTCAATTTAGGGAACAACAATTCATGACATTATTTGATCCCCCTTTTTGCTTTCTTTCCTTAAAAAGGTTGTGTTTGCTCTCTTTGCTTCCTCCAGATCAGCTCCTCTGTTCAGACTAGATCCGTTTTTCCTCCTCTGTGTTTTTATTCTTAATATAAAACTGATGTTTTGTGTTGTTTTAGCTAAAGGACTTTTGTTGGTGTTTTCTTTGACATGTGTTCCAAAAAGATACTTGAATTTCTTATATAAAAGAACTGTTTAGACTCAAAAGTAGTGAATGATGAATAAAGTAAACGGACACTGGAAACTACCTGTTGGGACCTGAGTCGCCTCATTACTTCGGATTTATCTGGCTACACTTTAGCTAAACGCTAACCATGGATATCAGCGCAGCCATTTAACTCTCTCTTTTTTTGCCATTTTAGCACTCTTAAGGGTGTAAATTAATCATTTTGGACAATTTTTTTTTTTAGAGAAGCGGGTTAATGTATGAGCTAGTTTTGCGCTGCGGTGGTGGAATTTAGCATCGATGCTAATCACGACGACGCGCAGCGGACGCAGGCCCCGCCCCTTAATGGCGGAAACTGATGATTAGGACTACAAATCCCAGAATTCCTGGGCAAAGAAATTCGGTCGATAGATTTTCACGAGCCGGGATGCGATCGATTTTTTTTTTCTTTTTGCTTAGATATCTACAACACGTGAAAAATGAAGTAAATACCTAAAGTTTTAAATATAAAAAAAGACTTTTAATTCTCTTTGAGATTAAATAGCTGCAGATCTGAGGTATTAGCGCTCTGACAGGTGGCTCCTCCTCCTCCTCCTCCTCCTCCTCCTCTTCTCCCTCTGAGCTCCTGGAAACATCCTCATCTACAACTTTCAGCCCACCCGGAGAGTGCGTGTCACACAGGTACGCGCGTGCGTGCCCAGACCCAGGTGACCCCAGGGGGCCATGGCGGGCCTCGTGGCCGCCGGCTGCGTCTTCTTCCCCGGACTGTTCGCGCTGTCCAAGCGGACCCTGAGACACGTGATGGGATGGAGCGAGGGCGACGCCGCGACCGTCGCTACGCGGTAGGACGCGCGCGCGCACGCACGCACAGCTCTGTAATACCTGCACACTCAAACTAACCTTTAACCTCGACGTCAGAGTGTCAAACATCGTCTCATGTTCAAAGGTTTTTAACGATTTGCTAATAACGTCAACTAGGGAACATCTTTTGATTCTCAGCTTTGTGTCTGTGGCTGGATTGGGTAGTTCTCGGTGGTGTGAATGTCCCCTCACCTGTGTTCGGTCCCTTCACCTGTGTTGGGTCCCCTCACCTGTGTTCGGTCCCCTCACCTGTGTTGGGTCCCCTCACCTGTGTTGGGTCCCTTTACCTGTGTTGGGTCCCCTCACCTGTGTTGGGTCCCCTCACCTGTGTTGGGTCCCCTCACCTGTGTTGGGTCCCTTTACCTGTGTTGGGTCCCCTCACCTGTGTTGGGTCCCCTCACCTGTGTTGGGTCCTCCTCAGCCTGGTGTCGTCAGCTCAGGCCGTCATGGCGTCCTCGGCCGGCTGCATCATCGTCTCCTCCTGCAGGGACATCGTGGAGGACAGGTGAGGCTCACACACACTCAGGTGTCACCCTCACCTGCTCCACTCACACCCGCCTGTCAGCCGCAGCATTATGGGATACCTGAAAGCTATTTCTTTTTAATGATATTGGTTTCAGCCTTTTTCAGCCCAGACGGGCGGTGTCAGGGGGAGGGCTGTGTGAAAGTGTGTAAACCAAACGAGCTGGTCTATAATCTAATTACCAATCAGAGGCAGCGGAGCTATTTCCGTCTCCAGGACAGAGATCACTAATCCTCCGTGCTGAGGATGATGGGAGATGATGAAGAGGAGTGGACGGATGACAGGCTGCTTTCTGCAAATCCCTGCTCCTCTCTGTCCCTCCCCTCATTTCCCAGTCAAAGTGGGGAGGACGTCCATTTGTTTGGCAAATTTCAGAAACCGCGCGGCCAACGCGCGGCTCTGCTAACAGCCAATAAAAGTCTCCGAACCACCATCACGTTCACACAGAAGCACCTCGAGCAGCCTGGATGCTGTCAGCCGTTAGCTTCAGGCCCGCCGGTGGGCCATTAGCTTTAGCTCTGACCTGACACAAGGACGTTAGCAGATTAGCTCCTTTTCTTGGAGTTGTTTTAGCCTCCCACTGGGATCCTAATATCGCGGCGCCTTCCCGTTAAGTGGCTTTAGCCTCAAATTGTTACCAGGCTATTATAGCAGGAGTCTGTTAGCATTAGCCTTTCTGTCTGATAAAGTGACTGTTTCCCTTGCAGACACTGGCTGACCAACGCCTACATTTTGTTTGCAACTCCTTACTTTGCGTACGACATATACGCCATGTTCCTGTGTCACCGGTACAAGCTGCAGGTCAAAGGTCACCAGGACGGTGGCGTCAGGGCGGTGGCGGGTTTCCTGCGCAGAGAGGCGCTGATGGTGCTGCATCACGTCTTCGTGGTGGCCTTCTGCTTCCCGGCCTCAGTGGTAACTATGGCAACGCAGCTCAAGCGCAGTGAGGGTGCGACCAAGACGGCTCTTGGCCTCCACAACCGGAACTTTCTGCTCGAACAAGCACAAGAAGTGACTTTGTGATGTTAAAATAGTCCCCAAATAAATGTCAGTTTCACACAAATTCATTTTGAAACACGTGGAAATACAGCATTTTTCAGGCTTTGTCAATAAATACAATTACCATTGCATGTTAAGATAAGAGCTACCTTTAAAAAAAAAGATATTTTGGTTTAAATTTGGAGACGTCGATCAGGGTCAGGACAACAATATTTGTGCTGTACCGCTGTTGGCCGCTAGAGGTCAGAGTCGGTCAGCGCCACAGACGCGGAGGAGGCTGAAACTGCGTGTGTGTGTGTGTGTGTGTGTGTGTGTGTGTGTGTGTGTGTGTGTGTGTGTGTGTGTGTGCGTGCGTGTGTGTGTGTGTGTGTCAGCTGTGGCGGCAGGGGAAAGGAGACTACTTCCAGGCCCTCCTGTTCCTGGCTGAGCTCAGCACCCCCTTTGTCAGTCTGGGAAAAGTCCTCCTGCAGGTATGGATCAGCCGTCCCGATCAATAATCTGTCATCATCGGCCAGTCAGCCATCACGCGCCTCCTCCTGCTGCTGCTCCCAGTACAGGCAGCAGCACACTCTGCTGCACAAGCTCAACGGCGTGCTCCTGCTGCTCTCCTTCCTGGGCTGCCGGGTGCTGCTCTTCCCGTACCTGTACTGGGCCTACAGCCGGTCGGTGCCTCCTCCTCCTCCTCCTCCTCTTCCTCGGGGCCGCAGGTCCTGCTGCGTTTCCAGCCGTTTCTGCTCTCTGCCCGCAGGTACGCCTCCATCCCGGTGTACGCGGTGCCCCTGGTGGCCCCCTGGCAGTGCAACCTGGGGGCGGCGCTGCTCTGGCCCCTGCAGCTCTACTGGTTCGCGCTGATCTGCCGGCGAGCTCTTCGGCAGCTGGTCTCGGCACCACCGGCCGACGGCTGAAATAAAAGCCCCAAACGGACCCGAGGCCTGTGTTCTGTCCAGTGACGGCGGCCCACTCAGACACCGACGCCACGGCGGTAAATTTAGCGAAGCGGCGCCTTCGGGCCGGGTTGGGGGTCACACACGTCCGCGTCCGACCTCGTCCTTCAATCCCGCTGACAGCCCCGACGACAAATGGGCCCCGACCGGCCGTTTGTTCCTCTCCTTCCTTCACTTCTGCCCGGACGCAGGCCAGAATTACACTGGGGGGCAAAAAAAGGAGGTTAAAAAAGTAGCCGCCATGAATCACGTTAACGCGGCGAGGCCCCTCACCAGCAGGGGGCGTAGGAACAGCAGAACTGGGTTCTGGGGGCCGGGCCCCTAACGAGCCCTTTCCAAAGGGTGGGGCTGTTCTTTATGGTTCCGATCCGCTCTAATCCCTCCGTGTCTTGGCTCCTGCCAAGGTTTCAAGTAACAGGTTCCGTCTTTCTTTGTCCTGGGAGGGAGGATGGAGCGACGGGGGGGCAGGGGGGGGGGGGGGGGGGGGAAAAAAAGGGGGGGGGGGGGGGGGGGGGGGAAACCCCAAAAAAAGGGGGGAAAAAAAAGACCCCAAAGAAACCACCCCCCACACCCCCCACACCCATAACCCAGGAAAGAGGACCGGGCGGACAAAACAAACCCCCCCCGAAGGCCGGGGAAGGAACCCACAGAAAGGGGGGAAAGGGGGAAAAAAAAGGAAAAAAGGGGCGGAGGAGGAGGGGGGGGGGGAAAAGGGGAGGGGGGAAAAAAAGAGAAAAGAAAAGAGGAGGAAAAAAAAAAAAAGGGGAAAAAAAAAATTAAAAAGGGGGGGGGGGGGGGCAAAGGGGGGGAAAAAGGGGGAAGGGGGGAAAGAAAAAAAGGGGGGGGGGTAAGATATATTTTTTGTAATGGTGGTGAATATGTGGAGGGTGTGGGTGGGGGAAATATAAAAAGAGAAATGTAAGTTGGGGGTGGGTGGGAAAGGGGGGTTGGGTTAAGTGGGTGTTGTGGGGTGGGGGTGATAGTGTTTGTTAAATTTTGGGGATAATGGTAATGCCCCCCCCCCCGAAAAAGGGATGGAGGAGGAGGCTGGGGCAGATCCCGAGACAAGGAGTGAGGAAGACGAGCGCAGAGGAAGCAGCGTCGACATGCCCGAGCCTCAGAAGCCAGGTAAGAGGACCAGGCCGTCCAATCAGAACCCACCCAGGTCCCGGTCAGATGACCTACAATCTGGGATTTAAACCGCCCAAATCGGGTCGGCTCCGGCTGATTCTCACAGCAGAGACAATCAGCCAGGAAGTGGCTCCAATTTCAGCTAAAGTTAAAGGAAGTCGTTTCAAAGTTTGCTTTGATGTTTTAATGTCAGAGAAAATAAAAGAAAAAGAAAAAGAGGCGACAAAGCGGGCCAGAGGAGGAGAGCGACCAGCAGCTGGGCTTACTGGTCACCTGTTCTACCTGGGGGCGGAGCCAGAGGGTGGTGAGCTCATGGTGGGAGGGGCTTAGAGGCTGCTAACGCCAAGTTCATCAGCTAAACTGTGTTTGTCATCCAGGGTAACGCCCACTTCTGATCCTGCTAACACAAGTTTGAGACGGTTTTAGAGGGCTAAAGAGATGCTAGCATTAGAGAGCCGAGATCTTAGCGAAAGGCCTTCCATCCCCGCCGTCAGGAACGCACCGACCAAAAACCAAAAACCCCAGCAGGGCGTGATGGAGAACGGACGCGCCGCCGCCGTTCTCTGCTTTTTTTAGGCGCCGGCGGACGTCTCGCGTTCACAGGGAGCCTGAACGCAGCTGCAGAACGCTAACATTATTGACCTTTGCGCCGCGGCGTCAGCGCGTGCTAACGCCAGCCACAGTCTCTTTGAAACAGCCACCTTGAAGCGCCGTAAATCAGCCGCCGGCGTGAAACCCGAGCGCAGGAGAAGGTCCGTCAGGCGGCTGGACGCCCCCCGGTGATGTCACCGCTCCAGTCCTCCACGCTGACATCAGGCATTCCGCATTCCCGACAACCAATTACCACCTCCCTCTGGCTCCGCTCCTGCCTGGGTCTCCACCCAAAAACCAAGCCCTTGACCCTTGACCCCCCCCAGCTCCAGAGGACCTCCTGTCCCCCGTCGGTCAGCTGACGCGAAGAATCGGCCGCGAGAAAAGAGGCGGTTTTGGGCGGGTCGGGAACGCAGAGCAGCACCTAGTTGACCCGTTTAGAGGAGAGTAAACGGCTAGCTTGGGCTCCTCCCTCCTCCTTCTGCCTCCTCCTCCTCCTGGCCAGGTTCCCCCGCCGGCGGCCGCGGAAACCACATCCGATTTTCTCGCCATCAAACAAACAGCTGATGTCTCCAAAAATAACCTCCTCACGTCGCCTGTTGCCGCGGCGGCGCTACAGTCGGACCCTCGCCACGGCCGTCCGTCACCCGTCCGGACCTGGATCCCCAGCAACGAGAAGCCACGCCCCCACGCCTCTGTTTCCCCTCAAACGGCGGCTGATTTCCACCCTCAGCCCAGAAAGTTTACAGCCGAGACGTCGTCATTCTCACTTTCTCCGGCTCTTTTTCTCCTCCTCCTCCAGCTCTAAATCCTCCCTTCTTCTTCCATAAATCTTCAGCCTCAGAGGCAGCGAGGAGGAGGAGGAGGAGGAGGAGGAGGAGATCACGTCTCCATACTTATCGCTCCCTCCACCAGCCGCTCTCGACCGAAATAGCGCCGCTAACGCTCCATCACCTCTGATGGCTGATGAACATTAGAAATCCGGAGAATTCGGCGCCGATCACCGGCGTCTGGCCAGCTGTGGGGGTCAAAAGTTCAAGAACCCGCGCCTGGTTCCAGAGGAGGAGGCGCGACCCATGGCCGTCCAATCGGAGCGCGGCGCCGCGAGCTAGCGCTTCAGGTCATCAGGTTTATTGGAGGCGATTCCCGCTAACGCCGGACTTCTGGAAGCGGCTCCAGGAAGTCCAGTCCAGGCCGCAGGAAGTCCGGGTTCTCCGGACGTTCTCCACATTGTCCTCAGCTAACCGCCGTCTTTCCGCGGTTTGGCGCCGGCGTGCGTAAAAGGACATAGTTAGCATGAACGACGGCAGCGTTACGCGCCGAGGCTAAGGCGGAGGCGCCGCTGCCTCTGGTTAACGGCACAGACGGAGCAAACGAGCCGGAGACGCACGGAAGTACGGAGAAATGTCAAGAGGGATTAGCGGAGCGCATTCCGCAGAGGTTAGCCTCCACATGCAAATCGGAGGGAGAGAAGAGTGCCGACAGGAGGGGAGAGCCAGGCCGAGCAGCACTAACTGTTAGCATGAGCGCAGGGCAACGCTACGCAGACTGACCGCTTCAGGGACGAGTGGACGAGTGGACGGAGGACACAGGTTCGTCTCCCGTCCACCCGTCTGAACACAGATGCTACGTGTTTGCGCTAACGGAGTCCAGCCGATCCGTCCCTGAACCCGGCGCCGTCTCCTCCTCCGTCTTTCCCTCTTTTTTCCCCTCCTAAAGAAAGCGGGATTAAAGTAGGACGAAGACGCGGCGGGACAGAGAAAGTGCTGAGCGAGACGGAAGAGAAGGAGAGTGGGGAGGAGGACGGGAGCCGGACCTCCGGTGGCGGCGAAGCGGCGCCGCTAATTGAGATGCTGCAGATTAGGCGTAATTAAAGGAGTTGAAGGGATGAAGCCCGGCGGGCCTGTCGCCGTGGCGATATCAGCGCACCCCGCTCGGGCCGGCACACGTCTGCGTGACCCGGGGTGACCTCTCTGGCCCCGCCCACCGGCCGGCTGAAACCTCATCCCTCCGTCTGTGCTGACGGAGGCAGATTCCCGCCTGGAAAAAACAAACCAGATCCAGAATAGAGGTGTGACCCCCCCCCCCCCCATCAGAGTCTTCCTCTGATGAAGAGGACGGCTGCCTCTTCCTCGGTGGACCCCGGCTGGAGGACGTCCCTGCAGGGCTTTCATCTCCCGGGGGTCCTGATCAAAGCGCAAATACAGGCGAAGAAGACGCTCATTTCTGACTGTTGTTCACCTGCAGGAGCCGAAGGTGGCGCGGCCGCGGCGCCCCCTGCCGGTAGGTCCGCGCACGACACCCGCGCCAGCCGCGCTGCCTCTCACCTGCGCTTTGCTCCTTCCAGAGCAGACTGGTGAGGACACTCGCTCAGGGCTCCGGTCCGCCCGCCTCCTCATCCTCCTCATCTTCCTCGCCGGTAAAATGTTTGTATCTTCATCATGTAGAGAATCCAGCTGAGGAGGAGGAGGGTAAGATCAGAGGATGGAGCAATGAGAGGAACACAGAAGAAGCTTCTGTGGGGCTGAGAGTGTGGAGATGCATGATGCGCGCGCGCACACACACACACGCACACACACACACACACACGCACAGAGAGAACATGCTAGGAGTTTATTTCAGGCTGCAGGGACGCTAATTAAATTAGGTGGAAACAAGAAGGTGTTTAATTTATGGGTTACACCTGTGTGTGTGTGTGTGTGTGTGTGTGTGTGTGTTTGGGTTTCCACTTTTAGCGCACTGCGAGTGCCAGACACACACATTAACCTCTAACATTTGTCCCATTGTGGCAGCGTTGGCGTCTCCGGTGTCTCGCAGCTGCTTCAGATGGTCTCAGATCTAAAAGCGGCTCATTTTTCCAGAATCCGGGTCTTTTTCAACAGTTTGAGGCCCTCCAGGGGCCACTGGTGGCCCCTGTGGACGGGGGCCTCCGGCAGGGCCCCCTGCACGCGCACGTTTTGTACATTCCAGCGGGTTATTCTTGATCTAGAAGCGATTGTTGTGGTTTTCTCAGACTCCGAACCGTCAAACCCGTTAGGAAAGCGGCGCTGAGCGCGCACGCGTGCGCGTGGAGCATCGGGCAGAAGCGCGAACGAATCGCGCATCTGGCGCGGACGCAGCCGAGCGTGTGCACGTGGCCGCAGAGAGGCCACGTGCTCTCATTATTGACCCAATGAATTATGGCACGAACCGTCTGTGGTTCGTTGAGAGTAATTAAATGGTGTGTGTGTGTGTGTGTGTGTGTGTGTGTGTGTTGTGTGTGTGTGTGGTGTGCGTGCGTGCGTGCGTCAGCCTCCCCTGCTCACCTTTAGCCTGCTGTATGCTCATTAAGCTTGCTGCCACTCTTTCTGTCAGGTCCAGGCGGGAAGCCTGGGTCACGTGTCCAGCAGGGGGCGCTGCGGAGCCAGACACCTTTTTACTGACGAAGCTAAAGCTAAAGCTGATGCTAAAGCTAAAGCTGATGCTAAGGCTAAAGCTGATGCTAAAGCTAAAGCTGATGCTAAGGCTAAAGCTGATGCTAAAGCTAAAGCTGATGCTAAAGCTAAAGATGATGCTAAGGCTAAAGCTGAAGCGAATCGAGCGCGTTGCTTCGCAGGACATTTGTAACGTTTTTGGTGCTAAAAAGACTAACTCGTCCGTTTGTGCTGCGCTGTGGTCAAACTTTCGCCACTTTGAGCTTTCTTGCACGCTTTAGCCCAGTTTGCATCCGTCGTGTGTGTGTGTTTGTGTGTGTGTGTGTGCAGTAACCCCTTGCTGTCTGACTGTTCTGACTTGCTGACCGTTTCTTTCCACCCAACAATGAGCCCAGAGACGGTAAGAACAGGCCTGTGTGTGTGTGTGTGTGTGTGTGTGTATGTGTGTGTGTGTGGTACCTGAGCAAAGGTGACGTTTATGAAGGAGAAAAGAGGAGGATGAAGGAGCAGATGGAGATTAAAGAAGAGATTAGGCGGCGGCGTGGTGAAAGTCCGGACTGTTTCGACTGTTTCGACTGTTTCAGCGAGCGGCTGTGGGCGTCTGACGCTGCGAACACCCGCCCCGCCCCGGGATCTGACCCGTCCTGGGTCAGATCCCCCCATCAGCACCCAACTGGAGGCCCCGGGGCCCCTGATTAAAGACCACATTAACGAGCCAATAAACAGAGAGAGAGAGTCGTGTCTCTGTAGAGCTTCGTGACCATGTGACCTTGGCCCGGTCTCCCAGTCACGGCCACGCCCCCACCCAGGTCACCTGGTAACCCCCTGTCCGGAGCGTTCCTGGTTGCCATGGGAACAGGATGAAGCCACTAACCCGTTAACCTGCCCGGAGACGGCTGCGGCGGCTCCGGCGCGTTCTCTCCCGGTGTGAGCGCACGTGCGGCGGCCTGCTCTGACCGTGCCCGTGGCGGCGTGGGCGTGTCACTGACGTGCGTGCTCTTTCTCTCCCCCTGCAGAGCTGCCTCCCGACGGTAAGCAGATCCGCCCCGCAGACGGCCCCCGGGGGGCCCCGGAGAGCATGAACACCTAGAATCTGTCGAGTCTGCCGGCGCTGGCGCTGGCGGCCATATTTCCACCGTGTGTCTGCGGCGTTGGGGCTCTAACCGCTCCCCCACCTCTCGCCCCCCCAGAACACGCCCCCGGAGACGAGCTGCGGACGTCGGAGCTGACCGGCCTCTTCCTGCTGAAGCCCGAGAGCGCCTCGGTCACCAAGGGTTAGCGAGCCTTAGCCGCCGGGCAGATGCTCGGCGCCGACTGACCCCCCCCTCCCCCCCAGGGAAGGACGTGACCTTCGTGGCCCAGGTTGACTCCTCCCACCTGCTGAGGAAGCCCACCATGAAGTGGCTGAAGGGCAAATGGCTGGACCTGGGCAGCAAGGCCGGGAAGCACCTGAAGTTCAAAGAGACGTACGACAGGAGCACCAAGGTGTGTGTGTGTGTGTGTGTGTGTGTGTGTGTGTGTGTGTGTGTGTGTGTGTGTGTGTGTGTGCGTGTGCGCTGTGTGTCGACGCTGACACCTACACACACCTCCACGTCTCCCTCCAGATCTACACGTACGAGATGAGCATCATCAAGGTGGTGGACGGCGACGCCGGCGGTTACCGCTGCGAGGTCACCTCCAAAGACAAGTGTGACAGCTGCACGTTCGAAGTCGGCGTGGAGGGTGGGGCCACACACACACACGCGCACACGCGCGCACACACACACACACGCAGGCCATCCCATTGTTGTCATCTTCCATCCCGCGTGTCCACCTTGCTAATGTAACCGGCTTTGGCAGCCAATAACTCAGCCGGCGCTGCGGCGCATTAGGCGCCGTTACTCAGCGGCCCGGTGAGGTCATCGCTCCGCCGCCGCCGCCAGCGGACGAAGGAGCCGGGGCCTCCTCTCACGGGTCTCCCTCCTTCTGTCTCGTTTCAGCCGTCCAGGAGGAGCAGCAGGACAACATCTTGGAGGCGTTTAAGCGATCGTGAGTGTCGGCGGCGGCGAGGCCTCGCCAGCGTGTCGCCCGTCACCTGCGCGGCGCTCTGCCGCTCGCTGCCTGCGGGCACGTGTCAGTCTCGGCGCCCCCCTCCCCCCCCTCGCCCGGGCGCCTGTCTCTCCTCCGCTTGTAGCTAACTTTGTAGGAGTTAGCCTGTTTTTCTCTGCCTGTCACGTCTGCCTCCGTCGTGTTTTGCTTCGCCTGGGGTCCCTCGTGGCTCCGCATCACATGTCTGCGCCTCTTTCACATCTATACACACACACACACACACACACACACACACACACACACTCTTAGTATTCCTGCCTGCTCTCCTGCTTACTGTATGTTGGCTCTGAGGTTTGCTGCCCCCTAGTGGAGATGCAGCTGCAGATACCTCCATCCAACACCTAGCATGCTAACGTCCTCCACCCACGCAGGTAACAGCTTGTTATCCCGTTTTCACGTGAACTGGAGGACATGAGCCTCTTTGGGGGAAACGTCCTCCAGCTTCTCCCGCTGACGCTGCCTTCAGGGACCACCCAGAAACAGGCGGAGCTAGCAACAGCTCTCAGTGTGGCGCTCACCCGACCCGCCTGCGATGGCGAGCTGGCCGCGAACGAGCACCTTCCCGCCCTCAGGACGGCGCAAAACATGATGGTTTAAGCGGTGAAAAATATCTGTCATTTTCCCTGCGAGGACGTTTGCTCACCTTTAGCCTCGCCTGTGCTAACAAGTTAGCATCGGTCTTTACCGGCGTCTCGTGGGGCTGAAACGTTTTTCCCTTTAAATTATTGAGCCGCCGCCTCCGGGCTGATGGCGGAAAACCAGCAGGATGACCTCCTTCTTCTCTCCTCCTCCCAGTGGAGATGCAGGTGAGGACGCCGGCGAGTTGGACTTCAGCGCCCTGCTGAGGAAAAGGTAATATCCTCCACACACACACACACATACACACACACATACACACACACACACGGCTGCAGGTTTGTCCGTGAACGTCTGGTGTCAACAAACTCAGGGAGAAGAAACAGCAGGAGGTGAAGGAGGAGGTGGACGTGTGGGAGATCCTGAAGGCGGCGAAGCCCTGCGACTACGAGAAGATCGCCTTCGAGTACGGCATCACCGACCTGAGGGGCATGCTGAAGAGGCTGAAGAAGATGAAAAAGGTGGAGCCCAAGAAGAGCGACGGTGAGGAGGAGGAGGAGGAGGAGGCGGGGTTGAGGCGGGAGGCAGCACTTTAGGGGAGGATGATGCTCCTGGGACAGCGGGTGGAGCGGCGGCTAGCCGAGCTAACAGGAGGCTTCTGCTCCAGCTTTCCTCAGGAAGCTGGACCCGGCCTACTCAGTGGACAAGGGCAAGAAGATCCAGCTGTCGGTGGAGGTGGCCGACCCCGACGCCCCCATCAGGTGGCTCAAGAACGGCCAGGAAATCAAACCCTCGGCCAAGTGAGCACACCGCCCGTCCAGGGTTAGCCTCGGCGTGCAGCGAGAGCCTGCTGCCCTCTTCAGGAGACACAAGCTTCAAACTCGGGGCCAGTGCGCCACCTGGTGGCCAAAGCGGAGCTCAGAGCAGCTTAAAGAGGCACCGAAACAGCTGATCAGGAAGCGCCGTTTTAGACACTTTAGCTCTGGTCTGTGGGGAGGTCTGGACTACCACCACGCTAACCACCACACTAACCACCGCGCTAACCACCACGCTAACCGCCGCGCTAACCACCACGCTAACCACCACGCTAACCACCACGCTAACCACCACGCTAACCACCATGCTAACCACCACGCTTGTCAGAATTTTACATTAGCTTCCTGTTTCAACGCTCACACACTTGAGGCCAAACTCACGCTGCTGCAGCCTGTCGCCATGGCGACGCCTCCCCTCCCGGTGACCCGTGCAGGACCGGTCTGGGACGTCCTCGTGTGCCGGTCTGCAGAGCTTCAGGCCTTCTGCAGTCCTTCCTTACCCTCCGTCCCTCCCTCCCTCTCCACCTTCGTCCAGGTATGTGTTTGAAAGCGTGGGCAACAAGCGGACGCTCACCATCAACAAGTGCAGCCTGTCGGACGACGCCGCCTACGAGTGCGTGGTCGGCGACGAGAAGAGCTTCACCGAGGTGTTTGTGAAAGGTGCGCCGTCCCCGCCCTCCTCGCCGTCCCCGCCCTCCTCGCCGTCCCCGCCTTCTTCTCGGACTCCTTTTTCCCGCTCCAACGCCGGCGTGTCGGCGCGGAGACCTGACAGCTCTTTGTCAGCCGTTTGTTTTGATGCTTTGATGTGGCGCAGTAGCGCGCCGCCGCGCTGCGCTGCTTGTCTGCTGGCTGGTTTTTAATGGGGTGTGCGGAGGGAAGTCTGCTCTCTGTCATCTGCTGCTGACGTTCTTTTATTTCCTTGTCATATTTACAACTTTGACTGATTTCCGTGTGTGTGTGTACATGTGTGTGTGTGTTTTGGGGGGCTGTTTTGATTACCCATCAGCTGAGAGGGAAAACTCAGGAAATGGAACTTCCCCGGATGAGTTCTCCGTCTTTGCTAGAGTGTTACTAGCTTGAAAAACGAGTGTGTGAGTCTAACTTGGGCTCTCTGGGCTCCTCGGGGTGCCTTTAATAGATGTAATTGGGTCTGCCGCTTCTATATTAATCCTGTGCAGGTTTCGCTCGCTGCCGCTGCACGTCGGGCGCTGACGACCGCAGAGGCCGAGGAAGAGGCCGCCTCTTCGCCACGCGTGGACGAGTGTTTGTGGCCGTTAAAAATAGCTCTGCTGTTTATGAGCATCACCGTCGGCGCCGCTGATTCATCCTCCGGGAGGCAGGTTCAGCAGGGAGCCGACTGAAAAGGTCCGCCAGCGCCGCCAGGACGGACGGCGGATGAAGACACCCAGTCAGATTTATGCTGACGCCGTCAGAGAATCCGTTACGTTAGCATCGACGCTAACATGCTGCTCGTCTTTAGCATCGTCTCAGCGAAACAGGCGTCCCTGCTGAGGGGGCCCCACAGCGCCACTGAGGGGGCCCTCACCTGGGCAGGAAAGTAGACGCTTTGTTGCTCCGTTGCCATGGTAACAGAGTTGCTCCATCGCGTCCTCACGTACTGAAGAGCAGCAGGAACAGGCGAGAGAAAGATGCAGCCGCTCATGTTTGTGAGCACCCTGGAGCTCCGCCCCTCTGGTCGTGTGTGTGTGTGTGTGTGTGTGTGTGTGTGTGTGTGTGTGTGTGTGTGTGTGCTGGACCCTGTGCTACCTCTGACTGTAGCGTCCATCTTCCTCCTCCTCAGAGCCTCCGGTCACCATCACCAAGCTGCTGGATGACGTCCACACGGTGGTGGGCGAGAGGGTGGAGTTCGAGGTGGAGGTGTCGGAGGAGGGAGCCAACGTCAAGTGGTGAGCCCGCCCCCCCCGTCGCACGTCAGCGAGGGCGTAGCTGTGATTCATCTTCAGAGGCAGGAGAGACCAAAGAGACAGAAAACAGGATAAACGGAGGAAAACAATCCTTTTTAAAGGTCGGTTCGAGAGGTTGAAGGTGCCAAATGCAAGCGCCGCTCATCAAACGCCACCTAAAATGGCGGCGTTAGCTCATTGGCGGGAACCTCCCGGCAATTCAGCTACTAAAAGTCCGATTTGCAAGTTTGAAATTTTAATCTGTGGCTTCCTCTCAGCGCATCCGTCCACACGGCAGCTTTTAGCTCTTTACCGGCCGTTGGCACGATGTGACAAGACGGCAGCCGTGGATGCATCATTTAAGGCTGGATATGGAGAGAGAGAGAGAGAGAGAGAGAGAGGGAGGGAGAGAGAGAGAGAGAGAGAGAGAGAGAGAGAGAGAGAGAGAGGGAGGGAGAGAGAGAGAGAGAGAGAGAGAGAGAGAGAGAAAAGCCAGAGGGCTTTCGCTCTTCCTGGTGGACACTGGTGGGACTGCAGCCAGATATGAGGTGGGCGGAGCTTGATGGAGTTGGCGTCCTTTTTCTCCGCCAGGATGAAGGACGGCGTGGAGCTGACCAGAGAGGCGGCGGGGTCAAAGTTCAGGTTCAAGAAGGACGGGAAGAAACACATTTTGATCATCAACGAAGCCACCAAGGAGGACATGGGAACGTACCAGGTCTTCACCAACGGAGGGGAGTCCAAGGCGGAGCTGGAGGTGGAAGGTAGCCGCCAGGAGCTAGCTGAGCTCATGTCAGACCAGCAGTAATGTGTTCATGACTCACACGCTGGTTAGCATCCCTTCGCTGGTGGTCGTGCTCGTTTGCTTCCACGGCTCCAAAAACTGGTGGCCCAGCGTTCCGGCTGCCCTCAGGCCCGACGGGCGCCTGGAAATGGATTCGAGAGGGAGAGAATGTGCACAGTTGGATGTGGAAAACTCAGCTCAGGACAAAGGCCCACGCGTGCGTGTGTCTGTGTCTGTGTGTGTGTCTGTGTGTGTGTGTGTGTGTGTGTGTGTGTGTTCCTGCAGACAAAGAGCTGCAGGTGCTGCAGAGCATCGCGGACCTGACGGTGAAGTCCAGCGAGCAGGCCGTCTTCAAGTGCGAGGTGTCGGATGAAAAGGTGACGGGCAAATGGTTCAAGGACGGCGTGGAGGTCCAGCCCAGCGAGCGCATCAAGATGACTCACATCGGGAGGTATTCGGCGCCGCTCCGCCTGCGACACACACACCCACACACACACACACACACACACCCAGAAGAAGCAAAGCTGAGGGTTTTATCAGTGGTCTGACCCAGTTTTTTGGGGAGCTGCAATCAGTGCAGACGCGCATCAGCCCTGGCCGCCGGCCTGGGGGTCGTCACGGTAACCCTCCATCTGAATCAGTGGCGGCGGTCGCAAAAGGTGAACGCCATTCAGGATGCTTCCCGCTCGGGGATGATGCCTCCGGAGCGCGTTGCCAGGGGCAACTGCCTTTACATAACAAGAAGCGTTGTTTCCGTAGTAACACCTGCTAACGTGTCACCAGGACCCACAAGCTGACCATCGATGACGTGAAGCCTTCGGACGCGGGCGATTACACCTTCGTCCCGAACGGCTACGCCCTCTCTCTGTCCGCCAAGCTCAACTTCCTGGGTGAGGAGAGGCCTTTGGGGGCCCGAAGGGTTGGATCCTCGGCTCATTCTCGCCTTCTTCTCCCTCAGAAATCAAGATCGACTACGTCCCCAGACAAGGTAGGACAGCAGCCGGGGTTCTCTGGCGGTGAGGGGCGGCGTGACGGCGGGCCGCGCGCTGCCGTCACTCCAAACACCCCAACACGGCCGTTGCGTCGGCGCTGACGTCCGTGGACTTTGTAGCTCCTGTGAATCATCCCGGTTCCCCCCTCCGGCTCTGACTCACCGCCGAGCGTCCCAGAGGCTCGGTCCGGCTTGCCTCCTCCTCTCCTCACACTCCTCCTTTCACAAGTGTGTTGCTTTGCTCCAACAGATCCTCCCAAAATTCACCTGGACACCAGCGGCGCCAGCAGCAAGAACGTCATCACCGTGGTGGCGGGCAACAAACTCCGGCTGGACGTGGAGATCAGCGGCGAGCCGGCGCCCACCGTGTGCTGGACGAGGGGCAACCAGGTGAGGATCCCGCCGGCCGGAGGCGCCCCGGCAGCGGCCGCCGGCGCGGTGACGCTTCCCCCCCTCTGTGTCGGGCGGCAGGTGGTGTCGGAGGCCGAGGGGAGGGTCCGCGTGGAGACCAGGAAGACCCTGAGCAGCTTCGTGATCGAGGGGGCCATGAAAGAAGACGAGGGTGCCTACTCCATCACCGTCAACAACCCTGCGGGGGAGGACAAGGCCGAGCTCTTCGTCAAGATTGTGGGTCGGTGGATTTTCTGTTACTGTTTGTTAATTCGAGAGTAAACGAGTTGGAACGCTGATCTACGGGGGAAAAACACGTTTTCTCTCACTCGTTCCATCTTTGTCTCCCTTTCACCCCCCCCCCCACACACACACACCTGTAACCAGATGTGCCCAACCCTCCTGAGAATGTCAAATGCACGTCAGTTGGCGAGGACTGCGCCACGGTCACATGGGAGCCTCCCGCGTTTGACGGTGGAGTTCCCGTTAAAGGTGAAGCTCGCAAGCTCACATCTGGGGGCTGGCTCCCCGGAGAGAACAGCAGTTAGGATGTGTTTGCCGCGCCGCCGCATCTCTCATGCCAGATGGTGACGTTTGCCGCCTCCAGGGTACCTGATGGAGAGGAAGAAGGTTGGCTCGTCCCGGTGGACCAAGCTCAACTTTGACGTGTACGAGTCCACCGCGTACGAGGCCAAAAAGATGATCGAGGGCGTGCTTTACGAGATGAGGGTGTACGCCGTCAACGGTATCGGCGTCTCTCAGCCCAGCGCCAACTCCAAGCCCTTCATGCCCATCGGTGCGTTTGTCATTAGCACAATGCTAAATGATCAGGAGCTGCTCTCACAGCGCTCATTCTGGGGAAGCTTAACCCACCTCTCATCTCATTTACTCGGCGTATTAGCATACTAATTAGCTCCTGCCTCCCCCCCAGCCCCCACCAGTGAGCCCATCCGCCTGACGGTGGAGGATGTGACCGACACCACCTGCACGCTCAAGTGGCGTCCTCCAGAGAAAATCGGCGCCGGCGGCATCGATGGATACGTCGTCGAGTACTGCAAAGCTGGAAGTAAATACGACTAATGCTAACCACCGGTGCTAACCGCCATGCTAGCGCGAGCGGGTCTAGAACCCGGTTCAAGGCTAGACCCTTGATGAGAAGTTCATCACTGGTCCTAACACTTAATACCTGTCCTGAAACCTGGTGGGTTTGTCGTGCCGAGGGTCGTTGGCTCCGCCCCGTCCTTTGATCTCCCCTCTGATTGGTTCCTCCCTCCTCCTCCAGCCGAGGAGTGGGTGCAGGCCAACCAGGAACTGGTGGAGAGGAACCAGTACAAGGTGAAGGAGCTCCCAGTGGGGGAGAAGATGCTGTTCAGGGTGGTGGCCGTCAACATCGCCGGACGCAGCCCCCCCGCCACGCTCCCCCAGGCCGTCACCATCAGGGAGATCATGGGTCAGAGACGCCATCTTGTCTCCTCTGCAGATCTGGGACGCTTTGGGAACAAACGTTTACGTTGTCTCACGCAGAGCATCCGAGGATCCGCCTCCCTCGCCATCTGAGGACCAAGCTCACGGTGGTGGTGGGCCAGAAGGTCAACCTGGTCATCCCCTTCCAGGTTGGTCTGATTTCGGCTCGGCGAGATGAATCTCACCGCGTCCGCCTGATTCTGTCCCTCTGACCCCGTTCTGGTTCCGCTCCTCCCTCCCTCCAGGGCAAACCTCGACCCGTGGCGACCTGGCTCAAGGACAGTGCCCCCCTGGAGGACAGATCGGTGGGGACGCGCACCAGCGAGGTGGACTCCATCCTTTTTATCCGCTCGGCGGAGCGAGGCCACTCGGGGACGTACACGCTGTCTGTCCAGATCGAGAACATGCTGGACAGCGCTGACATTCGCATCCAGGTCGTGGGTGGGTCCCAGCGCCGCTCCTCAGATTAGAACACCATGGGCTCGGCTAATAGCCCGCTGGGATGACAGCACGTGTGACATGCCAGAAGTCTTTACTCCTAAACCTGATGAAAATCCCTAATTTCCTGCTCCTGGGATCTGCGACTTAAAGTAGCAAATCATCAAAGCCGCGACTCCGCTCGCTCTCCGATAATCCCGACTCCAGCTCGCCACTTTGGCCGCCAGCTAATTCCTGCGTTTGTGGCTCGTCTCCGCGGGTCAAAAGCTAGGTGGATTAACCGGCGCGGCTCTGCCGGGATTATTCTCACATAGACGGCGATTAGGTTTGGACTGGGGGGGGGCGGGGGGGCTGCGCCTCCTCCTCTGTCGAGAAGGTTGAGCTAATGAGGCAGCGGCGGCGCTCCTGCAATCAGCAGGGCGGCGCCGCTGATCCGTCACCGCTTCAGCGGGACGCGTCGACGCCGCTCGCCGTTGGTGCAACCACAGAGAGTAGGGCCAGATTGGCGGCTGGGAGCGCCAGAAACTGCCACACCGCCGTTTCCCTCCGCCGCTCCTCCGCCCTTTTGTCTTTTGCTTGCTTGATCTGTCCGTCTTTGTCCCGCTGCGAGCGTTGACACCTGCCTCGGTTGGGCATCCGGCTCTGAGCGAGGATCTCAGCAGGCTGGTGTCAAAGGTTCGGGGGTTCCCACGCCGTTTCCTGTCACAACCAGACAAACCAGGACCCCCCACTGATGTCCAGATCACCGAGGTTTGGGGTTTCAACGTCTCGCTGGAGTGGAAGCCGCCCAAGGACGACGGCAACTGCGAAATCATCGGCTACACCATAGAGAAGGCCGACTTGAAGACCAGGGTACGAAGCCCCGACCTTCCTCCCTTCGCCTCGAGGCGCCGCCTGGTCGCCCCAACCGTTGTGTCTCTGTACGCTTCCGCCAGGAGTGGTTCACTGTCTACGAGCACAACCGCAGGCCCGGCTGCACCGTGTCGGACCTGGTCATCGGGAACGAGTATTCCTTCAGGGTGTTCAGCGAAAACATCTGCGGCCTGAGCGAGGAGGCCGGCGTCAGCAGAAACACCGCCGTCATCGCCAAAACAGGTGAGGAGGTGCCGCCGCGCTCGCTCACCCTCCTCCGCGTGCTCCAAACGGGAACGACCGCGTTCTCCAGGCCAAAAGTCCCACTTGGCTTTCGCAGTTTGGCCAAGCGGCGACCATTTAAATGAACTTTGGAGGTTAAGGAGAAATTAGTCTGCACTGATTACTGAAATGTCCTTTAAATAACCTTTAGCGCTGGTTGCTAACGCACAACCAGCTCGGCGAGCGCATGCTGGACACCAGCTGCAGGGGTCACCTGGCAAAGGTCAAAGGTCAACCCACTGCTCTCGTCCTGGTCTCCAGGTTTGGCCTATAACCCTCTGCCTTTCAAGGAGAAGGACGTCAGCTGCTGCCCCAAGTTCACAGCGCCCCTGGTGGACAGGAGCGTGGTTGCAGGCTATCCCACGGCCATCAGCTGTGCCGTGCGCGGGCATCCTAAGGTAGGAAATGGCCTTTTCTCTCTTCCTTCTCCACCTTGTGGTGGGTTTCCAGCGGCGTCTGGGCAGAAAGGCAGAAAAGGTTCTTTCATGATTGACCCACTCCCTTCACACACGCGCCAAAGGTCACCCGCGCTTTCTTCCCACGCGTGCGCCTCCATCAATATTCTGAATGGAGCGGCGTTGAGCTCCTCTGCGGAGGAGGTCGATTGATTCCCAGCGCCGACCGCACGTGTGCGCCTCAGCTCGCTCCGCTTTGAGCCGATCAGCGACGCGTCTGGTTGGAGGCGTGGCCTGCGGCGGCTTCCAGAGGCGCTTTGGTGGCAAACGGATGGGGAATCTTTGGGGCGGAGGCAGGAACCAACCAATCAGAGGGGAGAAGCTCCACCTTCGCCAGACTCACTCTCCGATGTCAGATTCAGTCTCGAGCGTCGGAGACGGTTTTGACGCCTTTTAACCGAAGCTGCTTCTTCCCCTTTTGTCTTCTCCCTAACTCTACTTCCTCCCGCTCTTCTCCTCTTCCTCCCTTCAGCCGAAGATCACCTGGATGAAGAACAGCATGGTCATCGGCGAGGACCCCAAGTACCTGATGCAGAATAAACAGGGCGTCCTGACGCTGAACATCCGCAAGCCGGGCCTGTTCGACAGCGGACGCTACTCCTGCAGGGCTGTCAACGACCTGGGCCAGGACGAGGTGGAGTGCAGGGTGGAGGTCCGAGGTAGGGGCCCCCGCCTGCACCGCGGTGAGGACCCCCCAGGTGGAGGCGCCTCAGCTTGTCTCTCTCTCCTCAGTGGTCCAGGAGAAAAACGAGGAGGCCAAGAAATGAGCGGCGTATGAGAGGAAGGGCGCCACAGACACCCCCACCCCCACCCTGGTGGGTGGGGTTCAGGGGTGACGTGGACCTGGTGGGACGGCGCTCATAAACCATAAACCAGTCTGTCATCATCACCGTCGTCCGTGTCTTTTGTGTGTCCAGAGATCTTTGTTCACCAGCAGATGAATTCACCGCCGCGATGCGGCTGCACACCTCTGCGCCCTTGCTGCGCGCTTTAGTGGAAAGGGGGGGGGCAGAAACACTCACACAGCACCAAATATTCACCCCTGGATACAAAAAACCTGACCTGTCATAAAATCTGGATGTTCTTCAATTAACATCATTTTTGCGCAAAAAAAAGTCCGCGAGCAGCTAGCATGTTTGGTTTAGCTGTTCAAACACACGTTCCTGATGGTGTGACCAGTCGGACCTCACAGATACACGACTCTGCAAACACACACACACACACACACACACACACACACACACACCCACACACCTCAGATCAGGGTCTCATTCACGCCACACATCAGGGCCTAATTAACGCACCGTCAACGGTGCCCTAATTTGCTCACCACGTCATTACTGCGCAAATGATTTATGGCTAATTTACACACCTGCAAAATAAACACAGCTAATTTACACACCTGCAAAATAAACACAGCAGCGCCTCTGCTGGGGGAGGGGCCCCGGTGACCCCCGCCCCCTGGTTTGGGTGTAGGAGAGAAAGCGGTTGAAGAAGCGGTAAGTTAAAGTCCTCACGTGGTCCTGGTGAGAGCCCTCAGGTCCCGGGTTCCAGCTTCTCCAGCAGAGGGGACACAAACGACCCCGCTGACCCCCCTCAGGGCCCCGCCCAGGACATCCAGAGGGACCGGTTAGGTTCTGGAACCAGGTGGGTGTGGACTCCACCCGCTGAGGTGGCTGAGGTGGCTAACCAGCCCATTTACCCCCCTGTCCCAGTATCACCAGTCCATTTACCCCTTGTCCCAGTATCACCACTCCATTTACCCCTTGTCCCAGTATCACCACTCCATTTACCCCCTGTCCCAGTATCACCAGTATTTCCGCTCAGATCAGCTGTTAAATTGAATTTCAGATTGGAAAGGACGTGTGTGCGAGGAAAGAGCGACAGAAGGACAAGAGGAAGAAGCAGATCTTCTGAAAGAGGGATGAGAGAAGGGTAATTATGTGAGTAATTATAGATGAAATCACAGAGAGGGAGGAAGAGATGGATGAAGAGAGGAGGAGGGCTGGAGGGAAGGAGCCCTCAGGAGTCCGTCTCACCACCCCCACGCACACACACACACACACAGGTTCCCGAGCACTTCAGGGATGTGGGCGGAGCCTGCAGACGCTCCAGGTGAGCAGGTGTGAGAGCAGCTAAAGACACGCTAGCAGGCCTGATTTCACCTTCTGTGTTTTTGGGAACGACTGTAGCCGACAGGAGGTTGTCTATAAATACAGTGTGTGGGCGCGCGCGTAGAGGTGTTAGCGTTAGCGTTGTTGGCACCAACAGACGTCGGTATGTAAAGCCATCTGTGTGTGAGAACCCCAAACATATGCCGGCGCCCAACAACAGCAAAGAGCGTCCAGAAATCCCAGAATCCACCAGGTTTGTCGCTAAACCGCACGCCGGCCAGAGCTAGCGTGCTAGCAGAAAGCCTAGCGCATCAAAAATCAGTTTTAGTGTTTTGTTTCTAAGCTGCTTGAAGGTTTGGAAACGAGGCGCAATCAAACCAAACACCAGCTCGCAACCGTGAAGTTGTTCGCCGATTCGGCGACAAGTTCTTCCTCTTTGATTCCAGAAGTTGCCTTAAAATCGTCGACTAAAGTTCTCCAGAATCAAATATGAAGCTCTTTTGGCGTCGCTGCTGTGACCTACTTTATTAAGGAAAACAAACAATTGAATTGCATAAATTTACATCATTTAGCGGATAAACTGCCACCGCCAACACTGCAGCTGCTGCTTTGTTGCGGCTGTTGCATGATGCATGAAAACGGGTTCGAGCCTCGTCGCTAATAACAGCCAAACTATTTTATTGATACGACGGTGAAGCTAAGTGACCAGAAAAGCCACATGTCGACATCAAAGCAGCTTTGTACACATCGACTCTTAATTTAGTTGTTATGGAGACATTCAAGGACAGTCGTTTAGCGCGCATTAGCGACGCCGTGGCTATCGGAGCTAAACTGATGGATCAGTCGGACATGATTGCATACTTTCAGCATGTTTATTAATTTGCTTTATTAGCTGCTGATTAGGCACGTCCAAAGCTGTCAACCTGGGTTAGCGCGGCTTCGTCAAACGGATTTTAGCTAGCATTTACACGCGCTCTTCTTTGGGAAGGACCCCCCCGTCGCTAAAGCAACCACAACAAACCGCTGAATGAACGAATCTGCAGAAGACTGGAGGAGTGGAGGAGAGCCCCCCTGGAGGAGTGGAGGAGTGGAGGGATACGTCAGGGCAGCCTCAGCGCAGATGGTCTGGAGGCAGAACATGAGACGACGTTAGCCGTCTGTGGCGGTGGGCTCTCCTGGTGGGGCCTCACTGCCACCTCATCAAGTCTCCTATCACACACACACACACACACACAGTCTAATCTGTGTATTTTCCGTCTTCCTCCTCTCGGCTCCTCAGCAGCAGGAAACTCTTGAATTGGATTTTCCTGCGTCTTCAAAGGCTGCGATGGCGGAGCGCACCTTCTTCATTTCACGCTGCCGTAATTGTTTTCTGCAACTCGGCGGCTCCTCGGGGAGCCGCCGGGTGGACATGTTTGCTCTTTCATGACGATCGCTCTAATTTTACAGTCGTTTTTATACCATTTGTTCTTCTCTTCCTCCTCTGGAAGGTTTTTTTTGTCTTCCTATTTCAGGGACTACTTTTCTCGTCTGTTAACAGACAGGAAAAA
The DNA here is from genome assembly GCA_000180735.1 of Tetraodon nigroviridis. Taxonomy (NCBI): domain Eukaryota; kingdom Metazoa; phylum Chordata; class Actinopteri; order Tetraodontiformes; family Tetraodontidae; genus Tetraodon; species Tetraodon nigroviridis. The sequence goes on along the minus strand of CAAE01007594.1, from coordinate 2,848 downwards.
CCTCCCCCAGGTCCCTTTTTTCAATTAGGAATGAAAAAGCGGTTTCTTTTTATTAAAGAAGTGTGTGAGTGAGCAGAAGTGATGAAGATGATGAAGACCTGTTGGCCTCGATGGTTTCGGGTCTTTTTTCCGCTTGTCTGACCACGGACGCGCGAGCTAACCCGAACGGGCGGGAATCTGCCGCAGACGGGGGCGGAGCCAAGACGTTTGACGGACATCTGAGCCAAACACGGTAGGAGGAGGAGGAGGACACACACACACACACACACACACACACACACACACACACACACACTGTTGTGTTGTGTGTGTCGGCTGTCGTAAAGCAGGGACAAGTACAGCTGGCGCGGGGAGAGAGAGGAAGGGTGGAGCGAGGGAACGAGTGCAGCAGTTTTAAAAGCGTTTGGCTCTGCTCAAACGGTTGCCATGGTTTCAAGACGTTTCCATGGAAATGGCGGCTGCCAATAGGCTGAAATTGGGAGGATCCGGGCGGCAGGTTGGCGGGAAGGTGAGAGAGGCGCGTGGAGCGGAGGGAGGAGAGGAGGTGTGAGACCTGCAGAATCTGGACGGAAACAGCCGGACACCCGTCAGCGCTGTCCCGGAAGAGCGGAAGACGCCTTTCTGGAAAAAGAGGGAATAGTTCTCACTTTGTTTTTAGGGCGTCTCTCTCTCATCG
>CAAE01007593.1:1993-12310 GCA_000180735.1 Tetraodon nigroviridis | reverse complement strand
TTCCTTTTAAAGTTATTGAGACGCAGCGAAGGCGGGTTTTCTCCATCACCCCCCATCACCCCCCCCACCCCCCCCCAATGTCAGCAGGAAAACCCTTTGGCCTCCTGGCTGTGGCAGAGCCGCTCGGCGCTGTCGGAATTAGTGCCTGACAAGCGCGTCAGGGAGGCTAAACGGCGTTAGCGCCCTCGCGGAGGGCTAACGCTAACACACCCCCCCCCCACTGCGCTGGGGTCAGGATCTGTTTAGGGAGCATGGAGGGGAACCTCTGACCTCCTGGAACCTGTGCGGGACCCCCGGTTCTCCCGCCGCGGCCACAAGCGCTAATTTGATTCAGCAGAGACGCTCACGTGCAGATTTGGGATGAAACACCCGGCGCAGATTAAATTAACCCCCCCACGCCGCCGCCGCCGCCGCCGCCACGTGCTTTAAGAGCGGAGGGGAAAAAGTGCCTTAATCGTGTCAGGTAGCAGAAAGGCGACGGCAATCAGCCGCCTTAGCGCTCCATCCTCCCGCTGTTGCGCCGGCCGCTAATCCGAGCGCGGCTCCGCGGCTGCACCTGAAAGCTGCCTGATCCCGCCGGAATTCTAACGGTTTCCACGGAAGATCCAGAAGAAGCGCTCCGACCCCCCGCCCCTCCCTTCACCGCGTCTTATCCCACTTCTTCTACCGGCGGCGCAACACAAAAGAGAAAGTCGCTAATTTATGCGAGATAAATAGATCGGTTGCTTTGTCCTCTCACCCCAACTTTGATATCGATCGTTTCAACTAGCTTTAAACTTAGCCGTTAGCTTAGCTTTTTTCCCCCCGGTTTTCTCTGTTTCACTCAGCCTGGAAAGTTTCACAAAGAAAGTGCAGAAATTCATAAATACAAGAGTCTCACACACACACGCACGCACACACACACACACACACACACACACACACGGGTGCTCCATCACTCCTGCCGCCCCTTCATCACAGCGGAGGAGGCTAATCACTCACCCTGTATCCTCACCAAAACAAAATGGTGCCAACCAGTAGCTTTTAGCTGTGTTTACACTGCTAGCTCCCCCAGCGCCCCCCCGCCTCCCCCGGCGGCTCGTGGCGGCGGGGGTGATTAATTTGGGCCGCGGAGACAGGTAAACACAGGCCTATTTAGCCGGCTTAGCCGCCACCGTATTTATACTCAACAGGACTTAGCTTCAGATAGAATATCCTCAAAGCTCCCATCTGTTTATTTTCTCAACCGCTCCTGGAGCTGCGTCTCCTCCCCCCACCTCCCCCCGACTCCTCCGCTCCTCCTCCTCTTCTGACCTTCCTCTGGCTGGGGTCAAACGCACCTTTTCCTCTCCTCCTTCCTCTTTTTCCAGCCATTTTCAAGCCGCCTCTGAAACTTTTGCTTACGCCGGATGCTAGGCTAGCTGCGCACGTAGGTTTTTGGCTAACCCGGGATCATTACAGAATGCCTGAACGCCGCTAAAAGAGACCGGCTAAGTGGTTTTAAGTGACGCTAAATGCAGAGGCGGTAATTGAATTAGCGATGCGCCGATTCGCCGTCTGCAAACAGATCTGACAGATGTTTCCCTGCGCTACGCCGCGGCGCCTCTGGCCAGCGCTAATTACCAGAGTCCCTTCAAGGGGCGGCCGGGAGCGGCCGGGAATTCCAACTCCGGCACCTCGCGGAGATGAAGCGTTTATTATCTGCGCCGGATTTGCTCCTCTTCATCCGCGGCGCATTACTGCAGCCGGGGAAGCTGCAAGGTCAGGAGGGAGGGGGGGGGGTTCGGCTTTAGCCGCAGCAACCTTCTGGATTTTCTCATTCCCGCCTCCCAAATCCCTCAAAGTTCTCCGGAACTTTAGCGCCGCGACGCTGGGAGCTAATGTAGGCGGAGCCTGACCGAAGGGGGCGGTCCCAGGCCTTCCTGTGGTTTCAGGTCCACCGGCGGTAGCGCTAACCTCGCTAACCGCGCCTTGGCTCCTCTTCCTCGTCCTTCTGTATCTGCCCTTCATCACCCTCTTCTTCCTCCTCTGCGCACACATCCATCACCCCCCGCCCCCCCGCCCCCCCGCCCGGAACATCCACCCTTTTTTAGGTTTTTTTTTTTCAATATAAGATGAAAAATGAGGAGCTTTTGTTTATTTGCCGCCGATGCAAATGTGAGCGTGCGAGGCCGGATTAGCGCCGTCTCCATCTCGGCGCTGATAGCGGCCGAAGAGGAGGAGGAGGAGGAAGAGGAGGAGGAAGAGGAGGAGCGGATTCTCATGCAGGAAGCATCTCTCCCACCTTCCGATGACAATTGCAATGCATCACTTCAGAGACACTTTTAATCTGTTTCCAACCAACCACACTTTGAACTGCTGCGACGGCGAGATACACCAGCGCGCGCGTGTGTGTGTGTGTGTGTGTGTGTGTGTGTGTGTGTGTGTGTGTGTGTGTGTGTGTGTGTGTGTGTACTGTATGTGTTTTCCCGTGATTAATCTTTGCGCTCGGTTTAAGCGCGCTGCTGACACAGCAGCGATCCCGCCCACTAGCGCCGGCTAGCTTTCCGTCTCGACGCCCTTGGATCCGGCTTTGAATAACAAAAAGTTGCTATTCTAATTCACCGCGGGGCTGCTAGCGCCACCGCCGCCGTGCCTGCTAGCAGCGCCGTCAGAAAGGTCAGCGACCGTAGGATGAAAGAAGAACATAGACATCCTGCACGAAGGCCTCTGGATGAGGCCGAGCTCCGCCCCTATCGGACGCCGAGCCCGCGCCCCTCCAGCCCCCTGCCATCTTCCCCGGTCCCCAATATTTGCTTTGAAGCAGGCGGGATCAAAGCGAGGGAACGGTCCGTTTCTTGCTAACGCTTTGATCCGCCGCCTGTCAGATCAAACCTCGGCGCATCAAATCCCAGACCGCCGCCGCGAACAGACGGATACAACCGGAATCTGAGGGAACGCCGCTCCGGATTTCTGACTGACTACTCCATTAACAGGGACTAGGAATGTTTGACTGCGATTCGCGGGGAAAAACGGGCGTTAACGCCGGGAAATGCGGCTGCGTTTATCTCCCGTTAGCGGTTAGCGTCCCGCGGAGCGCGCCTGGCGCGGCGCAGATACCCACCGGGTGACACAAAAGCCAGATAAAGCGTTAAGACCTCTTTTTTCTCTTATTATTTCCTCTCCTCTCATCAAATTTAATAAGCCTCGTCTCCGACGCAGGAAGTGCGAGCGGAAGAAAACGGTAAACAGGCGGTTTTTGTAAGCCCTCCAAACCGACAACCAGATACGGCGGCAATAATAGAATAAACAGATCCGGCTCCTCACTTCCTGCCTGGCTGACACCTGCGATAAAAAGCCCGTCAGAGCGGCTCCGGCTGCTCCACCTTCCTCTCCGGGGCTTACCTGCCACGCCGCGACTGACACCTGGCATTTTTAATCAGCCGCCATGGCGGCGGCTGACAATGCTAACACAAAGAGCGTCTGAGGGGATCTTTGTGCTGGAAACGTGCGTCTGGCGGCGGCAGCGTGACAGCTGACGGCGTCTTGCGTGTAGAGACATCGGGGGGGGTTCAAAGACCTGACTGGCGCACAACACCTGCACAGCGGATTAGCGCATCGACGCGCACAATGGCTGAGGGAAGTCGATGTCTTCTGACTCGCAACCTTCCGGCTCCGGTGCCCCGCCCCCTGACACACACACACACACACCTGCGTTATTTATCGCCGGGAATTAAAATGGCGGCAAGTTATTGAAAAATATTTACACACTTTGAGAAATAAACAATTTGGCGCTAAAGTTGGTTGAGGTGGGATTATCCTCCCGGGGAGGAAGAGGAGGCAGAAAGGAGGAAGAACCAGGAGAGAGAGCGCAAAGCTGTGGGGCCTGAGGCCTCCGAGGCCCCCGAGGGGCCCCAGGGTCGGTCGTTAGCGTGCTAACGGCGACGCAGGTCACAGACGATGATGGATGTCTTCAGAAGCGGAGCGTCCGTGCAGCGCAGCGCCTAGCATGTTGGGATCCTTGAGGATATTTGAGAACGTGCGCGCGTGTGTGTGTGTGTGTGTGTGTGTGGACTCCAGAGTGTTTGCATGTGTGTGTCCTGCTTGAATGAACTCGAGAGAGTCGCAGGCTCTTAGCGTGGAATGTGAGGGACGTTATATAAACACATTACCCACGGCCGGCCCGCGCGCACGTGCATGTGTGCACGGCTGGCGCCGCGCCGCGTTAGCTGACTTTTATACAAAAATGGTGAAAACGGAGCGTCTGAGGCGCTCCGGCGCTCACCAGACTGGGTCTGGGTTGCCGGCGGCGATGCCCGGGAGGCTGCTGGCCGCCGCGCTCCCCGCCGCCACCGCCACGTGCGCGGGAACGCGGCACAACTTCGCTCCCTCACATCAAAACAGGTGGGGAATTAGAGCAGCGGGAGCAGGAGGTAAACAAGCGCCGGGAGGGGAGCGCGCACGTGCGCCAAACGGCAACGCGCCGACTTTGGAAAAAAGCAATTAATTCCAGATAGCGTGAAACATGAAAGGCAGCGGGAGGCTGTGAACATTCAAAGGCGCAGAAGAAGCCGCCGCCGCCGCCATCCAGGGCCTCCGAACCGGATTCAGCCACGTCCGGGTCGCTTGTTTTCAACTTCAAAGAATCCCTTCAAAAACACTAAAAAGAGAAGAAGAGGAGGACTGACAGCTAGCTAAACGTTAGCACTCTTCTCTGGTTTTCCCTCTTCTGCTGGGGGCGGAGCTTTGACCTTTGACCTTTGAGAGGTCGTAGGGCAGGCCACCGCGACTCCACCAGCGCAACGGCGACGCGCACGGACGCGGCTGGAGCGGCGGTCCTTTCCAAGCCGAACTCCTCCTCCGTTTCATCCATCCCCTCCTTTGCCTCTGACCTCTGACCTCTGACCTTAGGGTGCTTCGTGGGACACCCAACTCTCCTGACCGCTAACCCCACTAAAACAATTGGCGGGGATGCTAAACCACCTCCTCCTCTTCCTCCTCTCCCTCTTCCGGCTGGGAGAGCCGCCAGCGGGAAAAAGCCGGTCTGAATGTCAGCGGCGCCGTTCCCCGCTGGCGCGCTCGGCTAGCACGCTCGGCTAGCCCCCCTGGCAGTGTGTCTCGGGGCGGCGGCCGCAGATACGGAGGCTGGAGGAATTTACCCGGGATTACTGCTTCTGGGCCGAGGCCGCGGCTTTGAGGATTTACACACACACACACACACACACACACACACACACACAGGAGGGAGATCAAAGCAGTCGGTGCTGGTGGAGGAAGGCCTCACTTCCTGTCCTCTGGAAGCTGAGAAGCGTCCAGAGATGCAGCCGCCCGATTGGCCGGTTTGAAAAAGCCGGTTTTCCATTGGACGACAGCAGCTTCGCCTTTGATGTGCTGAGGGGGGAGCGCTCTTTTATCTGAATTGACAGCGCTAACCTAGCGCCGCGCTCCGTCCTCGTTTAGCGGGTGTTTTTTGATTAACGAAGCTAAACGCAGACGAGCGGGGGGCCAGATACGACCGAGGGAGCAAATTAGCCGGCACGGCTAGCGCAGGAGCGCGTTGGGCGGGGGTATCAAAGGCTCCTGACTCCGCCCTCCTCCTCCACGCCTCCGCAAACCCAAATTGAAACTCGGTATCTTGTCACGGGAGCTTCAGACGCCTCTTTCATTTTCCCTCCTTCGCTCCTCCGTTTCCCCTCCGCTCGGAGAGGCGGGGAGGGAAAAAGGAGGAAAAAAGCGCGCGATTGCTATCGCTGCTGCCTCCGTCCACGCCGGGACGGACGGGCGCCTCCGAAAGCGCCCAAACGCCGATGAGGAAGATGCTAAGAAGCTTAAGTGACTCATGAAATTAGCTCGCTAGCATCGCAAATATCTGCCGCAATTAACCGTGCAGACGATTTCTAAAAAAAAAAAAGGGGTAGATTATGTTCAAAAGCCTGTGACGTGCACGTGCAGAGATAAGGCCTCTGTTAGTGTGTGTGTGTGTGTGTGTGTGGGAGCCAGCTTGTCATAACACATCTAGCGTTAGCGGTCTAATCGCGGGAGACGGCCATGTTGTTTTGATCACCTGTAGTCTCAGTGTTGGTGTAAATAAAGCTTACAGCCGCGGCCTGTCACTGCGCCTGGCGGAGGGGGCGGGGCTGGCGGAGGGGGCGGGGGGGGAGTGACGGCGCCCAGAAGAATGGCTCCGTCTTATCTGCTTTCCTCTGACCTGAAACCGTCAGAGCGCCGTTCCTGGGGAAACGCCACCCGGACCGGAGGAGATGCCTCACTGTCGCGTTAGCCGCGGCGCTAACGCAGCCACCATAAATAAACAAGATAACGGCTGATAGCGACAACAGGTCCCGCATCGGTTGCTCGGGGTTTCTCTCGTCGGGTCTGTCGCTCCTTAGCGAGGTCGTTTGTCAGGCTTTGAGTGTTAAAAGCTAAATGGCGGCTCATGAACGCTAGCACCTGACCTTCCTGCGCCGACTGACTGTTTTCTTCTCGCCGCGCTAATAAAATAGGCGTTTGCACCTGTGCTGCTCTGTGGTTTCCGCAGGCGCCCGTGGCAACCGTCACCCAGAGAGACCAGAGACGGCGTCTGGCGGCACCCAGGTGCTGAGTCCAAATGGTCCCGCTAGCACCGACGCTAGCGCTCCTTCTGCGTGGCGGAGGTTAGCCTTTTCTTCCTCTCCAGATAGCCAGCGTGCTCCTCGAGCCCCCCCGACGGCGGGCGTCGGGGGGGCTTGGCATAAGTTTCCCTAATTAGCATTGCGGCGCTCTCGCGGCTAACTTACAGGGAGCCTAATATCCCCCCCGGAGACACCACATTAGCCATTGTGAGGCTACGAAAACACACTTTTCCTTCACGCCGCCGCTGTAATGATGCCTCATAATCCCGCATCCGTAGCGGGCGGGCCACGCCCACCTGCACCTGCCATAATGACTTTATATTCAGCCCAACGCGGCACAATAAAGTTTGATTATGCGCGCGGGCGCCGATACGTAAATAAGTCGTCTCTTGCTAGCGATTGTGCGCTGAATGAGGCGACAGGATCCCGGCGCACAATCGTCCGGGAGTGGAGGGATTTCACACAACACTTTCACCGCCGTCTTATTTCCTCCCTTTTGAAAGGGAGGGAGTTACTTACCATCCCGCCGCCGCCCTCCCCCGCGCGGCTTTAACGGGGGCCATTTCAACCGTGTTCGCCGCCGCTTTCAGGCTGAGCCGCACAACTTATCTCCCCGCGCGCTTTGTCGCTAAACGTGAGGCTCGAATCGAAACGGCCGCCGCCGCATTACCATGAAAAAGGCGGAGGTGGGCGCCGGACGGGGCGGGTCCCCGAAGGCCGGGCCGCTCCTCCGACAGCGGAGCGGAAGTGATTAGCATCTCATTTGAGCCCAACTTTAGCCGCATCTACGTGTGTTTGGGGGGTTTTCGCCGGGCCGACCCCCAACTCCGCCCCCGACTCCGCCACCCCTCCTCTTTTGTGTGCCGGGACATTTCCATGTGAAAGGGGAACGTGGAGGCGAGCTTCCTGAACGAAAGCAGCGCGTTGTGCCGTGTTTGTATCGTCCTGCAGCGATAAACAACCTGCTAACGCTGTCTACAGCAGAGGTGGGCAAACTGTGGCCCGCGGGCCACATGTGGTCCGATGAGCTCTTTCGTCCGGCCCGCGGAGGCCAAACAAAGATGGTTGTCATCATGATCGGTTAGAAAAAGGTTCTGACCCCTCCTTCTCCTAGCATGCTAACATGATCTTTCAAGAAGGTGAAGCCAAACATCATTTGGCTCTTTATCATCCATCTCTAGTTGGACCAATTTACAGGCTCACTCAATCGTCCATCAATCAGGATTTTTAGCTAATCTCTGATCCTCAGGTGGGGGTTTGCTTCCTACACCGCCTAGCCGGCCCTTTCCCAAACCCAACGTGGCCCTTCAGGCTACATGCTTAGGTCACTGAATATTTTACGGAGGGCCGCGCTTAAGCTTTGAACGGGCCACATGTGGCCCGGGCGCCGCATGGTTGACCTGCCTGGTCTGAGGACCACAGTTTACTTCTGAAATTATGCTAATCGTGCTAACAGAAAACGCTGTTTCATGCGCCAGCCTCCTTCAAACGTGCTTCCCGGACTTGTTGAAACCAAGCTAGCCGGCGAGGAGGCGGAGCGCGGGTGGGTTTTTCCTCAAAATGTAAATTCCAGTCACATGCTCGTTATCAGCTATTATCACGCAGCTTCCTCCTGAGATAAAAAACCGTTTGGGTTTGAATTCAAACCTGGTTACCGGAGCAGCCGCGCTTTCATCCCTCTGTCTCCTAAATCTGCCGGAAAAAGACGACAAGATTTTAAAAAGGAAAAAAAAAAAAAAACTATCCATATTTTTGAGATTGGCTGGACAAAAACGAGTGTGAAGAAGAAGCTGGAGCACCTTGGAATGAAGATCAGAGGGTGTGTGTGTGTGTGTGTGTGGACGGGGAGGCTACGACCTCAGGCCAAGCCTGGCAGAGTGTGTGTGTGTGTATCTGTTTGTGTTTGTGTGAGGACAATCTCTGTGGAACCTTCCATCAAAACAGATTACATGCATGTGGAAAACGGTGAAAGTGGAAAAGAAAAGTGGGAATCAAAAGGGTGGAGGGGGGTTGGCTCACACCTGAGCGTGTTATGCATTCCATATTCACACACACACACACACACACACACACACACACAGGCGGCTGTGTTGGGTTTTCCTGACAAGGTGAACTTCACGCATGGCGTACGTGACCCAAACAGCCAAGAGGAGGAAAAAGACACTTTTCTTCTTCTCTTCCTCCTTTTTTCTCTCTTTTTTCCCCGTCGGGACGGGTCGGACCAGGCGCCTGGTCATGTGACCTCAGTGGTGGTTTGTTTGGCCTCTGGCTCCGCCCACTTCCCCTCCAGGTGAGTGCCAGGTCCTGAGAGTGGGCGTGGCCACGGAGAACGGGAGAAGCGAGGGAAGGAGAGAGGGAGGGCGGGAAAGCTGTCGATTAACCAAAAAGGTCGTTTGTGGCGCTGCGGCTGAGCGCGCCGCGGCTCCAGGCCGAGCTAATCGCCTTTCATTACACGTTTCCTCCCCCAGCCAATTAGAGGCGGGTCTGTGGTCGCTTTGATCAGCGCCGTGGTCGCCGGCACACAGTCAACCACCAGGAGAGGACGGTCAGAGTCACACGTGCTAGCAGCGTTAGCCGCGGAGGGAAGGAAAGGCCTGCACACCTCCATCGGAGAGGTATTCACACATGCTGGAGATGGAGCCTATAAACAGGCCTGTAATTAGCATGTTAGCTTTAACGCAGCCGCTTTGATCCAGCACCAAGGGTCAGGCTTGGGTTAGCCCTGTGTGTGTGTGTGTGTGTGTGTGTGTGTCTGCCTGCCTCTTTAATCATTCACAGTGTTTATTGGCTGACCTCTGACCCCTGTCTACACTCACCAGGTCAGCTGACGCGTGACTGGAGTGAAACGTTCCGACAGAGCGGAGCTAAAGCTAACCGCGGCTCCCCCGCGGCAGGGGGCGTGGCCTAGAGGTTTCAGTGGAAGTTTGCGGGTGAAAAACCACCTCCGCCACTAGTTTACAGCGCAAACAGAAGCTAACATCTCTTTTCTGTTCGCACCGACAACAGCGACGGGAGGGCGGAGTTAGCCTCTGTTGTGGAATGGAGTGTTTAGACACAAATATGGCCCAGGGTTAGCATTAGCATGAGTGTTAGCCGGGGTTGCGGGGCCCGTTGGTTAGCAACGGCTGAAACTTGCTCCAGAATTCTGTCCCACCTGGGTCGCTGCAACTTCTGCAGTTGTTTTTGGATGTCAGCGGTTGGCTAGTATTAGCTAGTGTTAGCTAGAATTAGCTGGAATTAGATGGAAACAGAACCTGAATGATGATTCACCTCGAAAGCCTCCGAGCGTTCACCCGTCTGCCGTAAAACAACGGCAATAAAAGTCAGTGGTTTGCAGACACCCCCGCTCGCGCGCGCATGTGTGTGTGCGTGTGTGTGTGCTCAGGAATGTCAGGTGTGTGTCTTTGTGAAGCTGTTTGCGTTGGTAACCAGGCCGGCCCCCACAGGTATGTTTCAACCACAACATCACCTCCCAGTGACCCGCTAATGGGCAAGGTGAGCAAGCAGTCAACGGAAGAGTACCACACACACACACACACACACACACACACACACACTCTGCAAAGCAAAACAGGCGAATCTGAAGTCAAACAGACTAAAATTGACAGCCTCTCAGGGTCGATGAAGCACGACGGCGGTTTTTCTGGCCGGTTGGCAGAGATGACGAGAACACGGAAGATGGAGGGATGAAGGTGTGGATGAAGGAGGAGGGCCGGAGGAGAAGAGGGCGGAGCCTGGGGGGTGAAAA
>CAAE01007591.1:0-29916 GCA_000180735.1 Tetraodon nigroviridis | reverse complement strand
AACAGATGGACAACCGTCGCCTGTCAGCTCACACAAACAGGAAGCGCTGCTCTACACGCACGTTACAACCGTTGGACACGTCCAACCATGGAAACAGCAACAGGTTCCAGCTGCTGCGGGAGGACGGCGCCATCCTGCCGACACGATGAACAACAACACTTGTTTTCATGTTGGGATGAGGTTTATTAGATCAGAACATGTCTTTGATGTCCTCCGCTGAGGACAACCTAAAGGTCCACACAAACAGGACAAAGTTAAACAGAGCTGGTCGGCCAGAGCTGGTCCTGACCTCTCTTTTCAGCCTCGTCCACCGTTACAAACAGCCGAGGACGCAGGTGCAGCAGCCGCACACCAGGCAGGAAGCGGGCGGCTGTTGGCAGGAAGCAGGCGGCTGGAGGACGTCACGGCTGCTCTCTGGCGGCCTCGTCTCCGCCCTCCCGCTCTGGTCCCCGGCTGGTGCTGCAGAAGTAAAGGCCAGAGTCGCTCGGCTGGGCGGCGCTTAGCTGGAGCGAGCCGTCGGCCGCCGTGCTCACCCTTCCTGGACCGAAACTGGAGCCAAACTTCACCCCCGAGCTGGACCTGGTGGACAGGACCAGCTCGGGACTCTGTCCTGGCAGCTGCCTGTACCAGCTGAGGGTCCCGCGGGTGGTGTCCAGCAGGGGGCAGCGCAGGCTGACGTTCTCCCCAACCCTCACCGCCACAGAAGGTTCCTCCGCCCGCAGACCTGCAGAACGTCAGACATGTTCCAGAAGTAGAAACTCGAAGCAGGAACAAATCCTGACCCTGACCCTGATCCTGACCCTGACCCTGACCCTGACCCTGACCCTGACCCTGATCCTGACCCTGACCCTGACCCTGACCCTGACCCTGACCCTAACCCTGACCCTAAAGACCTAAACTGGCAAATGTCATTTCAAGTCTCTGAAAATCTGTAATTCAACCAAAAAGTGAACAGATTTACGAAGCAGCTCTGCTCTGGATCAGATGGTCTCTTCAGAATAAAGTCCAGGTTGGTCCAGGCGGTCTCGCCAACCGGAGAAAAGGGTGCAGCGGTGGAATAAACTGAGGACCGTGAACTCACCGCCCAGCAGCCGCAGCATCAGGCAGACCACCGCCAGCCTCATCGTGGACTGACGCAGGCGTCTTCAGGAGAGGGAGTCCCTGAAGGCATCAGCCCCCACGGGTCCGTTTGCTGGTGCTGGACTGGGCGTGGCACCGAGGGGGTGTGGCCTAAAGCACCTTCCTGAGCAGATGTCGAATGAAGGAGGACCTGAAATCTGGAGCTCACAGCACAAGTAAAAAAAGGGAAAGAAGTGTGAGGAGAGGCGGGCGTGGCCGTGTTGGGGTGCGGCTTTGAGAGCCGCTGAGCTGTTTGCCTAACTGGGCCCTCCCCCTGTTCCTGCAGTCACTGAAGGGAAAGTCCAGCTCACTTCCACCTGACAGCCTCGGAGAGAGCACAGCCCGATTCCACTGAGCTTCCTGCCACTTTCCGCTCCTCAGATGGTCTCCATGGCTACGGAGCGCACCAAGTCTTCGGAGAAGGTGAAGAACGGCGTGTTGGGGGTGCTGATACTGTGGTCCATCATCTCGCTGGTGGTGATTGTGGTCTGGGCCACATCTCCGGGCCTGAAGGGCTCAGCCTCGTGTCGGGCGGAGCTGCAAGAGGTGACGGAGAAGCTGGAGGAAGCCAAGGTGAAGTGGACCAAGGACAAGGTGGCTCTGGAGGAGCTTCTGGAGGCAGAGAGGCAGCAGCAGGCGCAGCGGAGGGCCGAGGTCGCCCTGCTGCTGCGGCGTCTCAGCGCCGCTAACCACACGCTGGAGGAGTGTCGGCAGGAGCAGGTGAGAGTCGGGTCCGGCCAGGCCTGAGGTTAGCATGGATAGCCAGGGAGCTAACCCACCTGGCACCATGACACTGGTGAAAAAGGAGGCACACGTTGGCATGCTGCTCTTCTTTGCTAGCCTAACTGCTAACAGAGCTTGTTAAACTTGGTGAAACGCACCCGCAGCTTCAACCTGTCACCCTGGAGGTGCAGAAAGGTCTTTAGATGTGGGTGAGGGCCAGCAGGTTACCATGGCAACTCCGTCTGGTTCCGTGGTGTCTGTGTAATAGCATTTCTGTGGCGCTTTGACGCTAACTAGTTTCCCTTTTTAGTCTTTTATCTTCACTTTCATTTTCTCAAAACAACAACTAAAATCTTCAACCGTCCGGCCCCACCCAGTGACATACCCCGCCCCCACAGCCAAATGCCACGCCCCCACAAACCTCTGCCTGACGATATGCCCCGCCCCGCCCTGAACCAGACCCCGCCCATTGCCATGCCCCGCCCCTTGTCCCTCGTGTATTTTCCATTTTGGGAGGTTAAATTTCTGCCTCAAACTGCTGCTTTTGTAGGAGTTTTTTTTTTTTTAAGGAATGGGAGGAATTTAGGGAAAGACGAGCTGAAAATGAGCAGAGAAACAAACAAGAACCTGGTGATGATACCAGTGACCTGAGCTGGTAAAGAAGAAGAACCTTTCCTTCCTTTGATGAACGTCCGTTTCATGCACTGGTTCCCAGCAGCAGGCTGCTCCCGCTGCTTTCGCCAGGATCCGATGTGGATTTTAGCCCTTTATAATCGTCACGTTCTCATTTGAGCTCATTTAAACATCACGTGATCTGAGTCACCGGTGGGAAAATCTGTGTTGCTCTGCTCCCCAGTGTGTGTGTGTGAGTGAGTGTGTGTGTGTGTGTGTGTGTGCATGCGTGTGTGGGCTCCACCATGCGCTGGCTTCCTGTCTCAACCTTTCAGAATAAAGGAGCAGCTCTGCATTCCTGTCAGATCAAAGTGCCTGTCTGACCCACCTGAGCAGCTTGTGAGCTGCTGGCTCCGCCTCCCAACCAGGGAGCCTTCTCCTTGGCTCCGGACTGTGAAGGTCCTGGAGCGCCTGTGATATTTGCAGGTTCTGTGTGGGGGCGGAGGGTTTGTCACTTCCAGGATTTGTAAGTTTTTCCGTCTTGTTTCAGGTGGTCCTGAACAGGAACATCACTGTTCTCCTGGAAACCCTGGAGGAGTTCCGTCAGTCGGAGGCCAACCTCACAGCGCAGCTCCGCCTGAGGGAAGGTAGGAAAAACTCCAGCTCGCTCATGAAAGGAGACCTTCTCCACAGGCCACCGCAGGGCTATTCTTAGCTAGAGTTTCCCCTCCGTTGCCATGACAGCCGGAGAGTCACGAGATTCCACAGCAAATAAAGTATCAGAAAGTTTTATCCCACATCAAAAACGATTCCAAATATGGAAAGTGAGAAGGAGGAAAAGCCAACCAGCCTGACGGAACCAGCGGTCAGCCCCACCAGCGGCTGCTGCTGCTTCCTGCCGTCCTGCCTGTGTTCTACCGTTGCCACAGTAACCACCCCTGATGAGGGTGTGTCCTGGGAACAGCAGGTTTGGATTTTGGACCTGCTGCCTGCTCTTATTATCAGGTCTGTGGACCAGGTTCTGGGAGCTCTCTGCCAGAGAAAGCTGCTGATCAAAGGTAGAGATTCAGGAGCCAAACATTCCAAATGAGCGGCTCCAGAGCTCCTGCAGGAGCCGAACGTTATCAGCCGCTGCTCCTTCACACAATCCCAGGAATTTGTCACTTCCCTCTGCTGCTCTCAGCAGGAAGTCATCTTGGCTCCGGCCCGAGAGGCGGTCTCACCCAGGGTCTCCCCAGACTGTTCCGCCGGGCTGTTCCGCCGGGCTGTTCCGCCGGGCTGACTGTCTCCTCCTGCTGTGTTCAGATCAGGTGGAGCTTCTGCAGGAGAACGTGACCCAGCTGCTCCACCAGACCGAGTCCTGCTTCAGCCTGAAGGTGGCAGCAGAGAGCCAGAGGCTGGCGGCCGAGAGCCAGACCAGAGCCTGCCAGTCCAGCCGGCACTTCCTGGACAAACAGCTGTCAGTCTGCTGGTGTTTGGGCTGGCTGCTGCCTGCCTGCCTGCCTGATTGACTATCTGTCTCACTGTCTGTCTGACTGACTGTCTGTCTGACTGTCTGTCTGTTTGTCTGACTGACTGTCTGTCCATCTGTCCTGATGTTTTTGTCGCCTGTTGCCAACCCTTGCCACCTGTTGTTTATGTCGCCTGTGGTTTTTGCCGCCTGTTTCCAACCCTTGCCACCTGTTGTTTATGTTGCCTGTGGTTTTGGCCGCCTGTTGTTTATGCTCCTGTCGTTTCCTTTCGTTTTTGCCGCCTGTTTCCAACCCTTGCCACCTGTTGTTTATGTTGCCTGTGGTTTTTGCCGCCTGTTGTTTATGCTCCTGTCGTTTCCTGTCGTTTTTGCCGCCTGTTTCCAACCCTTGCCACCTGTTGTTTATGTCGCCTGTGGTTTTGGCCGCCTGTTGTTTATGCTCCTGTCGTTTCCTGTCGTTTTTGCCGCCTGTTGCCAACCCTTGCTGCCTGTTTCTCTCCTCCCAGGCTCAGGTGCAAGAACACCTCCTCCTCTCCAGTTCAGTGTCGCAGCAGCACCAGCTCGCCGACCAGCGCCCGCTCCGTGGCTCCGCCCCTTTCAGCTCCCCTGACAGCCGGTTGGCTGGTGTGGGTCACCTGGGCCGTGCTGCGTCTGACCTGTGAGTGAAGGTGCCAGCAGAGCTCAGATTTCCCAGGGGGCCTGAACTCATGGTTTCAGGCTTGCTGCCTGTTCTTCTGCCCTGACTGAACCTTTCTCTGCAGGAAGAAGCTGGGCCGATCTTGGGAGAAACGTCACCGTGAAGAGACGTCACGTCTGCTGACCTTGACGCAGATATTGATCAGTTTCTCTCGCGATCATTCGTCTTGCTGGCTTGTCTGCGTAGGTCCTGGTCTCCAGGTCAACCAAGACTGGACTTTGTGTCCATCTGGGCCTGATGGACACAAAGTCCAGTCTTGGGTCTTGCTGGCTTGTCTGACAGTCTTAAACATTGTTTTAGTTCTGCGATGTCACTTCTCTGTTCTTGACCTGATCATCACCTGATCATCATCATGGCGTGTTTCCTGTGTGTGATGTCGCCTGGTCACGTGACTGCTTCAGAAACGTGCTTGTTGTGGACAGTCCGTGATGGAACCAATGATGGTCTGAACCAGCTGTAAGAATAAACCTGACAAACTGCTCTTTTCTTCGGTGTTGTGCTGATCTTCAGAGTAACAGCAGAAAAGGGGGACACTGATGGGCGGCAGCGCCACACCTCCCTAGGGTTAGGGTTAGGGTTAGGGTTAGGGTTAGGGCGAACCTGGGCCTGAGCCTGAGGGTCAGGGTGTACCTGAGCACGCGTAGACCTGAAGAACATCTCAGACCTTCAACATTCAAATCGTCTGCTCTTCTCTTCTTCTGCAGGTTGACTCCGACGCCTCCTGCTGGTCGCGCTGGAGCTACACGTGCAGGATTATTCGCTCTATATTTATCTATTCATTCATTTATTCATATTATTTTTACTTGTTATTAATTGTTTGTTTCAGTGTAATAATAATATTTTAAAGACTTTTCTAATTCAAACATTTTTAACATCAAATTGACCATAGTGCCACAGGGACATTTTTATTCTATTTACTCAAATAGTGCCTTGGAGGCATCGCCGGGTTGATTTAAACTTGATCTAAACTCAATCGTGATCTAAACCCGAGTTAAACTGCTCAGAGTCTCGGCTCTGCTTGATTTTGTTGCTGTGGTGTTGCCATGTGACCACAGGGGGCAGGGTGTCGAAATATTTACCTCCAGATCAGCTGTTTAGTCTTGGTGGTTTTGTTTTGTTTTGTTTTGTAAACATAAACTCAAACGTTCTTTCTACTCGTCTTTATTGGACAGTAAGAGAGTGTGAAAGTGCAGACAGACAAACTGACCACCAGCAGAGGAGTTAATAAACGAATCACTACTTGCTGGAAATGACTCAGTAACTACGACAGCACACCTTCATCTCCTCCACCTTCATCTCCTCCACCTTCATCTCCTCCACCTTCATCTCCTCCTGTTGAGGCGGACTTTTCACTTCAAATCCACAGAAATCCCTCGCTACTTTTTATTTTGTGAATTCTGTGTTTCTGGGTGAAATGTGAACAGAAATCAACTCTTCCGCACGAAGGTCTCGCTACGCTAATGTCCCTAGCACACAAACACAGACTGACAATATCAGGAGCAGCAGTGCACGAGAGGTCAGAGGTCACATGTTTGTACTTACTGGAAGAAAAAGAACTCTTTCTATTTGAGCTGGACGAGTGTGTGGGAGCCTCCGTGGTCGTAGGAGCGTCCATCTCCACCTGGGGGAGTTAGCGTGTTTGCTGAGTCAGCTGGTCCGGATCTGACGCTCACGCGGCGTTGGTGGACACACCCCCCGGTCCAGAACAGGAACCTCTGCTGCTGCTTCTGGGTTTGTTAAATGACCTCTGTGCTCCAAGCAAACCTCAGGAGGAGCATTTTACAGAGGAAGCGGAGCCAAGAAATTAGGGTTTCTAAATATCTGACGGTTGTTGGCATGTAAGTGCTACATTTTCTATCAGCCTCAGAGGGTCAGTCCAAAACTAGCATCTCCACCGACGTGTTGAACCTGGAGCACATCTGGACAGATGCTCCTGGGTTCCAGGTGAGCTCCAGGTGAGTCAGTCTGGTGGTTTCCTGGTTCCAGGTGAGTCCAGGTTGGTCGGACTCCGTCTGCACCCTCAGCCTTTAGGAGGAGAGGGTGACGTTCCCCGAGGACGCTGTCCTCCGTCCCCTCGGCGAGTGTTCCCCGTCCTCCCGGGTAGGGTGGGAGGAGTTATCTGACCTGCTGCGGCTGAACTCCGCCCCCATGATGGGACTGGTGAAGGTGGCTTTGGGGCGGAGGCAGGCGGTGCAGCAGAGTAGCGTCTTCAGGAAGGCGCGGCGCATCTCGTTGCTGGTCAGCGTGTAGATGAGCGGGTTCATGGCCGAGTTGAGGACGGCGAGCGCCAGGAACCACTCGGCCTTGTAGAGGATGGGACAACTCAGGGTTTGGCAGGCGGTGTCCAGGAGGAGCAGGACGAAGAGCGGCGCCCAGCAGGCGATGAAGCAGCTCAACACGATGAAGACCGTCTTCAGCAGCGCCAGCGACTTCTCCGAGCTCTTCACGGCAGCGCCTGCGTTCCCTCGACCGTTAGACACCTTCCGGAAAACCAGCTTGCGGCTGCGAGTGCGCACGAGCGTGTAGATGCGAGCGTAGAGCACCACGATGGCCATGAGGATGATGCTGAAGACGGTGGTGCAGAAGAGGATGTAGGTCTTGTGGTAGAGCGGCAGAACGGTGGAGCAGCGGCTCATCTTCTGGATGCAGTTCCAGCCCATGACGGGCAGGCCGCCCAGCACGGCCGCCACCATCCACACGGCGCTGATGAGCAGGAAGACGCGCCATGTGTTGCCGTTGTTGTGCAGCTTCATCTTCAGCATGGTCAGGTGGCGCTCAATGGCGATGGCGAGCAGGCTGAAGACGGACGCCGCCAGCGCCACGAACATGCTCCCCTCCCTGAAGAACCACTGAGTGGGCGTCAGCTTGTAGGTGTTGGCGCCGGACAGCAGGATGTTGGCTGTGTAGACCACCCCGGCCAGAAGGTCGGACAGCGCCAGGTTCCCGATGAAGTAGTACATGGGCTTGTGGAACTTCTTGGTCCTCCAGATTGTGGTGAGGACCAGAATGTTCTCCAGGATGATGAAGCAGCACACGATGATGAAGACTACAGAGTCAGCCTTCAGACCCGAGTCCTCCTGCGTCTTCCGGAACTTTCCCGTGTAGTTGTAGTGTTTGGAGATGAGGTCGGAGTAGCTGGGCTCAGCCATGGCCAGCAGGGGGCGTGTCACTCCTTCATGTCAAGTAGTTCCGAAGCGCAGAAGTCCGAGGGGGGAGGGGCATGGTCCTGCAGAAGACACACAATCAGCCTCCACAAGCACAAAGTCACACGAGTCCTGACTCAAAAACACCAAAGAGCTTCTGCTGCAGGTTGGCGGGAACCTTCTGGAGGAACTACAGGAACATGTTTGGACAACGTTGAGCACAGAAACCGAGTCCTTCGGGCTCCTGAGCTCACCGTGAACCTTCAGCCGCCTCAGCAGCGGTACCGTCACTCACTGTGTCTGAGCCTCCCTCATCAGAACGCGCCTTCGGCAGTTCCTCGGTCCTCCCAACCCAACACCAGGACCAGAACCTCAGCCAGGACCCACAAGCTGGAGCGCTTGAAAAGGAGAAGTCAAGTTCATCAAAAACAGCAGAAACGGTTCAAAGCAGCAGGAAATCTGAGCAGGAGCGTCCGGAGAACTCCAGAGAACTGAGAGAAAGAGAGAGAGGGAGAGAGAGGGAGGGAGAGGGGGAGGGGGGAGAGAGAAAGGAAGGAAGAGAGGGAGGGAGAGGAGGGAAGACAGAGGAAGAGGAGGGAAAGAGAGAGAGAAGAGAGGGGAAGAAAAGTGGGAGAGTACCTTCACCAGCCTGGAGCCCGAAAGAGAAAGAGCTAGCAGAGAGGACACACACACACACACACACACACACACACACACACACAGCTGTGTCACCGACCTTTGACCTGTATCTGTGTATGTGTGAGAGGGATGGTAAGCTCCGCCCCTGGGCTCAGGTCCTGGTCGTCAGCTGACCATGGCTCAGGTAAACAACCCCGCCGTGACTTCACTTCCTGTCCTGATGCCTCCAACCATCCTGAGCCGACTGGTTCTGATGGTTCTGATGGTTCTGGTGGTTCTGATGGTTCTGGAGGGTTTCTGGCGTCTACATGTGTGGAACCAGGACCCAGGAGCCGGTCCAGCAGATCCGCCTGTTCCCAGAAACCTGATTTATTCTCTAATCTCAAAAGAGTCCCAGCACCCCAAACTATTCCCAGGGGGGAACAAAGGCCTTTCTCCTGGAGCTGCATAACTGAGCGTCACCATGGCAACCACTGGAGGGAATCAGGGGGACCAAAGGGGGGACGGCCTCTTCCTCCCAGCAGCAGAATATCTGCAGCCCATAATTATTGTGTGTGTGTGTGTGTGTGTGTGTGTGTGTGTGTGGTATTGCAGAACTTGTTAGTCCAAGTTTGTGGGGTTGTGGTTCTAAAGGCTGCAGAGTTTGTCTCAGATGTTCCCTCTGCTGCGGGGAGGTTCTGTGTGAAGGTTCTGTGGAGGTTCTGAGGTTCTGTGGAGGTTCTGTAGGACCTGGCTTGAGGCTGGAATTCTGTAGGGTCTCATTAAACATGCAGAGCTGCAGTGTGGAAGATGGAGGCTTCACTGAGCCACTTTTGTCCTGCAATTGATCATTCACAAAGAACTCCCTCCCTCACACACACACACACACACACACACACACACACACACACACACACACACACACACACACATCCACATGTTGTATAACAGACTGTGTAGAAAAAGATCCACTCAAACATGAGGGTCAGCCGTAGCCTCGGGGTCACGCTTCCATGATTAAACCCAGGTTTCCCCTCTCCTGAACCCCAGAACCTCAGAACCCATGAACCCCAGAACCCCCTGAACACACCCTTAGCGCCCCCTGGTGGCGGCAGATGTTGTGGTTTGGGTCATCTTATATCAGTTACATCTAAATAAGAAATTAAATGTCTTATACAATAAAAACTGCTCATGGGAAAGAGGGAATTTGTTCTGGGCACAGATCTGAACCAGTATCGAGCAGAACCTGGTTCAGGATCCTGGAATCCAGATCAGGCTGTGAAAGAGTTACCGGACGGATCTGCGCGTGTGTGGACGACAGGAGCCTGCTCTCACCTCCAAGGCTGGGCTTATTGCCCTTTGTGGATATTCACTGGATTTTATTCTGAAGTCCTCAAAATGTTTACATTTAATATCATTTACGATTGTAAATGTTACATGATCAACTACCAAACACTTTATTCACGTTTGTTGACGCAAACCAGACGACGCAGGAGCAAGTTGTCATTTAAACTTCTGACCTGTGGGGGCGCTATCGCGTTTTAGTCCGCCCTTTACCGCACCCAGCAGCAAAAGACACAAGAACAAGAAAAGTCGCACACTATTGGCCAGAGCCTCGGCGTTCTAGTTTCCTATTGGCTGGCGGAGTTGCCCCGCCATTGGGGAGAAGAAACAGCGCCATTATTGAGGCTTGTTTAGGTTCGGTTACTTTTTATCTGCACAAGACCACACTAAACGAAGAATTTAGGGAAAAATAGAAGCATTCGATGTATCATATCTGTGTTTTACTTGGTAGTATCGTCTGTCGGTCTGGGGTCGTTTAACAAAGCCGGCAGGGTGCGAAGACAAAGCTAACGTTGGCAGATGCTAGCCAAACGGCATCGGGCCGTGTCTGTGTTCAGATGCCGCTTTTAGCTCAGTTCTATCGGCCACACAGGACATGAGCGTCACGGTTAACCTGCAGGCGCTTCCATCCGAAGTGTTAGATTCTGTCTTTACTCAGGAGAACGTAAGAGGACCGAGGTGAGTTCACCCTAATCCTAGAACATCCGCGTCTTGGAGACTTGATTAAGCGCATTCATCCCCTTTTCCGATAAAACCTAATAGATTGTTGTTTATGTTATATTTCAACTGTGTCACCAACCCACTGTTCGTGGAGGAGCCCCATGAACGCGTTCCCCTCCCTGAGTTTCCCCCAATCCAGAGCAGCCCTGTGGGATGGAGGCCCGGTCGGAGAGAAGATCTGCCTCCAGCTTTTCTCCAACAGGTGAACAAGCAGATGTTTCGTGAGCGTTGTTGGCTTTACACAAGTGAGCTAGACTTAGGGCCACGCACCTGTAGATTGGAAAATTGGAGTCAGTAGATGAGGAATGGGCTGGACATGGTGTGGTGGCAGCCCCGATGACAGGACTGACTGGTTTCTACAGGAACCCTCGACTGGTGCTGCTGGAGAAGGCTTTGCGTCTAGCTCAGCGGCACGTCCGGCAGTCCGACAAGCCCCAGCTGCAGTGCTTCTTTCTTGGCTCAGTCTTGGTGGACTCGGGTGAGCCATCTCCTCCCAGACTGGACACTTTTTCCTCGGTCCTCTGAGACGTTGACGTGTGTGTGGTGCAGATGAGGCGGGAGCCACGGTGACTCTGGACAGGTTCGATCCTGGCCGGGACCAGCCCGGGTTGTCGGGGAGGGTTCCGTGCACGGTGCTGCCAGGAGACGCCGTGGTTCCGTGTCTGTTGGTGACCCACGGGGACACTTCCGACGCTGTGGTCCAGTCGGAGTCGGAACTTCATCACTGCTTCAAGGTCAGCTAGACCTGCTCCGACCTCAGCGTCTCTCAGTACTCGTTCCTTCAGTGCACTTCTCGGTTGCCGTGGCGACTTTGCATCACTGACTGCTGAAATTCCTGTGTGTCAGTCGTTGCAGCAGATGCTGAACAGCAGACAAACCCTGGACCTGTGTCAGCTGGTGATGGTCAAGGGTCGAATCGTCTGTTCTCAGCAGTCTGACGCCACCGTGTTTGGCCTCAGCTGGTCGTCCGTTTGTCCATCTGTGGGACTGGACCTTCAGGCTGTCCCAGCTGTCCCCATCATCCCCACCGCTCTGCTGAGGAGTCTAACCAGCGCGGCCCGACCGCTGCCCCCTCCCACCGGCTGTCAGAAAGGGTGAGTGTAGTCCTGTGGAGGACACCAGAAGGCCCCAGATCCTGCTTTTGGGATGAGCCGCATCTGTGTCGGCAGGTATCTGACCATGGATCAGACCAGAAAGTTGCTGCTCCTGCTGGAGTCAGACCCAAAGGCCTGCAGCCTGCCGCTGGTCGGACTGTGAGTCCTCACTTCCCCCTGGGTTTTCTGCAGGTTTCACCTCTCCTCTGTGTGTGTGTGTGTGTGTGTGTGTGTGTGTGTGTGTAGTGATGTGTGTCTGAGTCTCCTGCTGACCCAGAGTTCAGAAGTGCTGCTATGCTTACTGACTGTGCATCGTGTCATGTGACAGCTGGCTGAGCGGAGTCACACACGTGAGCAGCCCTCAGGTCTGGGTCTCATGTCTGCATTTCCTGTTCAGCTCGGCCCTCCTGGACAGGTGAGTTGGAGAGGCTGGACCCGTTCCGACGGCCTGTTCCTCTCTGGACGCTTGTCTGTGCTTCCAGGGTTTTCTCTGACGAAGGCCACTTCCTGCTGGTGCTCTTCTGCTCCACACACAAGAGCCCCCAGTTCTACAAGTGTGGAAGCTCTGGGCTGGGACCAGAACCTCGGCTGGACTACAAGCTGTTGACAGCCTTCCAGCGTGTGACGCTGTATCAGGTAAGAGCAGCTTCTGCGGGACCCGCCCCCAGGTGTGCTGTCTCTCACCTGTGGGCTCTGGGCAGGTGGGGGCAGCTGAGGGGCAGAAGCTGCTGTGTGAGCTGAGCTCTGAGGGTGGCAGCAGGCAGAGGGACGTCTTCAGGACGGCCCAGCTGTCCTTCAGCAGGTACACAACCGTCAACACTTGTTGGCCCAGCAGCACCTCAGTAGCGGGTCGTTCAACCTGCTGAACACACCTGTCAGCTGATATCAGCTGTGCTTACCTTCCTGACCTGGTGGAGGTCACGTGACTCCTCTCTTCTGTCTGATCAAAGCTCCGGCTGCCCCGCTGCTGCCATGTGTGCCAGTGAGCAGGACTCTGGTGTAGAGGACGAGGACCTGTCTCCCAGACCGTCCCCCAGTCCCCACCTTCCTGCTCAGCAGGTCAGCTTCCTGATGGACGCAGGTCTGGTGTTCTCAGTGGCCAGCTTCGCCGATGGCAGCCGAACGGTGGCGCTCCTGGTGAAGTCAGGAGAAAACACCAGCCACGAGGGAACCCCGATCTGTGTGGAAGAGATCCACACCTGAGGACGTTAACCAGCCCCACAGTAACCGCGCCTTCAGGAGGAGCCTGACCCGGTGGCCTGTGTTCTTGTTTCAGGTTCGGAGAGTCCAGCCGTCGGTCCCTGAACTGTCTCTGCTCGTTGACGCCAGCTTCAGCACTCAGACGGCTGCTGGTCCCACACCTCCTCCTACTGGCTGGAGGGCCACCTTTTCAGCTGGAAAGGCCTCCTGCTCTGTCCCCCGCTCACCTCCTCATCATCTTCCTCACCACAGCACCCCCAATTCCAACTGGCAGCAGCCCTGCAGTTGCTGCACCTCCCACAGCTGCACCTCCATTCGCTCCTCACCAAGATTCTTTCCTGGGCTTTTTCCTGGATCTTCCCAGCAGAAGAGTCTCCTTCCAACTCCTCCTCCCGTCTCCTCCCAGCAGAGGAGTCCTCCACCTCCTCCTGTCTCCTCCCAGGAAAAGAGTTGTCCTCTGCCTCTTCTTCCTCCTCCTTCTGCGTCCTCCCAGAAGAAGAGTCCTCCTCCACCTCCATCTGCCTTGTCTCAGCAGAAGAGTCCTCCCTCTTCACCACCTCCTTTCTCCTCCCACCAGAAGAGTCCTCCTCCTCCTCCTTCTGTCTCCTTCCAACAGAAGAGTCCTCCTCCTTCATCCTCCCATCACAACACCTATCTGGGCTCCAGCCATCACCACTTTGCTCTTCCTGCGACCACCATTCCGATTGGTTCCTCCTCCTCTCTGGGTGCTTCTCCTCCTGCTTTACCCAGACAGCCCCCTCCTCCCCCGACACCTTCTGCCCTCCACCCTGCTCCTCCCTGCCCCTCCAGCCATCCCGGAGATGCTCCCTATCCCTGTACCTCGGGTCCTGCTCTCCCCTCTCCTCCCCCCTGGATCATGCTCCCCCCCTATGTGAACAGGTGCTGGGACCAGACGGGGGCCGTCGACACCTACCAGCTGCTCCTTCAGCAGGACCAGCAGCTCCGCCTCCTCCAGTCCCAGGTGAGTGGGCAGCAGACGGGTGGACGCGGGGACCTGATGGTCCCCTGAGGATCAGGGACTTTTCCCAGCAGCGAGTCAACGATCATCACAGATGTTAGTGTGGAGTTGACCTGTGTGATGTTGACGGATGACCCTGAGCCTGACCCTGAGTCTGAGCCCGACCTCAGGAGCAGGTGTTGGTCTCTCTGCTGGCTCCTCTGGGGTGCACATGTGTGACTTTTCTTTGGTCTCCTCAACGTCTCCAGGTCCAGATGCTGCTCGAGGCTCAGGGGAAGTTTCAGCCTCCTGTTGCGACTGTCAGGAGCACAGCCAGCGTTGCCGTGGGAACAGGTGTGTTTGCGGAGCAGCCATCAGCCACTCTGGTGACCTCAGTTTTATTTTGAGATTCCTTCTGGGTTTCAGGTGCCAGCTTGTTCTGGGCCGAGGCTGACCAGCCTGTTTCTGCTCCGGAGGCTCCTGGATGCTCCTCAGAAACGCCTCCTCTTCCATCCAGTCCCACCTGCAGCCACAGATCCCCCCCTGACGCCGACCTGTCCGCTATCAGGCCTGTGGCTGGAGCAGAAGACGCTGACGTGGGTGGCGAGGAGGCTCGGCCCCCCCCCTTTGAGCACTTGAGGTGAGGGGAGCCGTCTGGAGCCCAGAACAGGCTGTCAGCAGGAGGTCCGGTCACCACCTCTGGTGCTGCTTCTCTTGTTCTTGGTCGGTAAAGACTTTGGCCTGATGTCACCGTTTAGGCTTTTTGGCAGCTCTGTCCAGAGTCCAGTTCTAGGAGAGAGTGTCAGCATGTGCAGCCCCTCGGATGGCAACCAGAACTTCTACCAAGACCTCATGGTAAGGTCACCATGCACGTGTGTGTTTACCCCTACTGCTGGTTGCCTGCCTGCCTGCCTGCCTGCCTGCCTGTCTGTCTGCCTCTCTGCCTGTCTGCCTCTCTGCCTGCCTGTCTGCCTGCCTGCCTGCCTGTCTGTCTGCCTCTGCCTGCCTGTCTACCTGTCTGCCTCTCTGCCTGCCTGTCTACCTGTCTGCCTCTCTGCCTGCCTGTCTACCTGTCTGCCTGTCTGCCTCTCTGCCTGCCTGCCTGCCTGCCTGTCTGTCTGCCTCTCTGCCTGCCTGTCTGCCTGCCTGCCTGCCTGCCTGCCTGCCTGTCTGCCTGTCTGCCTCTCTGCCTGCCTGCCTGCCTGCCTGCCTGTCTGTCTGCCTCTCTGCCTGCCTGTCTGCCTCTCTGCCTGCCTGTCTGCCTGTCTGCCTCTCTGCCTGCCTGTCTGTCTGCCTCTCTGCCTGCCTGTCTGCCTGTCTGCCTCTCTGCCTGCCTGTCTGCCTGTCTGCCTGCCTGCCTGCCTGTCTGCCTGCCTGCCTCTCTGCCTGCCTGTCTGCCTGTCTGCCTGTCTGCCTCTCTGCCTGCCTGTCTGCCTGCCTGCCTGCCTGTCTGTCTGCCTCTGCCTGCCTGTCTACCTGTCTGCCTCTCTGCCTGCCTGTCTACCTGTCTGCCTGTCTGCCTGTCTGTCTGTCTGTCTGCTGTGGGCAGATCAAAGCGCCTCTTCTACCTGTACTTCCACTCGTGTCCAGCTGGAGGCGCCAGCGGGTGTTTCCTCACTGTCCACGTGATCTGACGTGATTGTGTCTTTTAACCTCAGAGTCAGCTGACCAGCCGCCTTCAGGAGGCAGACAGCAGGCAGGAAGGCGAAGAGCTGAGGAAGAGGAGCCTGTGTGCGTCTCCTGACCCCTCCCAGTCTTCCCAGGTGAAGCCTCCGCCCAGCAGGAAGCAGCAGGCCTGTGGTGACCATGTGATCAGTGCCACGCTGCAGGAGCTGCGGCGCCTCGGTGTGAACGTAGATGAGGAGAATCTGAGCGAGAGCGACCGGAAACTCCAGCAGACGGTGGAGAGCAGCAGGTGGTGAGCTCCGCTCCGGTTGGTCGGCGTTGTTCTTGGCCGGTGCGGACGCGCGCTAACTGCTGGTGTGTGTGCTCAGCGCTCTGGCCAGCATCAACCCGGCAGCTGTGGTGTCCAGACTGAGCCTGTCGGAGAGCAGCTTCAGCTCCCTGCTCCCCTGCGGCAGCGTGGATCTGAGCCTGGAGGCCAACGCCATCGCGCTGCGCTACCTGAGCCACTCCCAGCTGAGCCGACTCTCTGCAGGCGCTCTCAGAGGCCACGCCCCCTCTAACAGCTCCCTGCTGTCGCCCAGCAACATGTCTGTGGCCACCAGGAAGTACATGAGGAAGTACGGCTTGATCGAAGAGGAGGAGGACGAAGATGAGGCCGAGGTGGCGGAGCGGTCGCCTCGTCAACGGCTAACGGAAGCTCAGGGTGCTGAGATCCTCCCCCAGAGTCAGCTGATCAGAGACCTGCAGCCAAAAATGCAGCTTTTGACGGCCGGGCCGGAGCAGCGTCCGCCTCCCGGCAGGGCGGAGGCCTCCGTGGGCAACATCCTGGACCTGAGCCGCCTCCGGCAGCTTCCCAAGCTCTTCTGACAGCACAGCGCCCCCGCTGGAGCTCCGCCAAGGCAGCGCTGAGGTTTTGAGGGTTTCTGAGTGCTGCTTCCAGCTATTTATTTTTGTCTTTTGCACAAATGATATTTATACCCCAACAAATAAAACCTGATAGTTTTTTAAAAAGCTGAGTAATGTGTCCGTTCTGGAGGTAATGATCGGTGTAGGTCAGTCGCCAGCAGAGGTGGCCCCGCCCCCAGCAGCAGGCTCCGCCCATGCGTGGTTCAGGTTTCCGGGAGCTGCTGAACAACAGATCAATGTCTCAAAGGTTGGTGTGATGTTCCAGTGCTCTGCAGGACACTGACCCGAGCTCAGCTACACACGTCTGCAGCCAGAACATGTTCTACCTGCTCAGGTGAGCTCGGCTCTGCCTCACCTGAGCGCTCAGTGTGTGTGTGTGTGTGTTTGTCTCTGTCTCCGTGAGGGTTGGCGTGTAGGCGGACGGCTTGACAGTCTGGCTTCTCTGCTCAGAACGCAGGCCTCCTATTGGCTGCCTGCTGCTGGCGGCCGCTGCCCGCGGTGCCGGCGGATGTGCTGGACGATCTGCAGCGCCAAGCCCCGGGACCTGGCCCTGGAGCTCGCGCTGCATCTACCGCAGCCCTGACCCCAGACGTGCGCCCGACGCCGCCCACCACGCCGCCTGTCCCCGAGTCCACCAACCCACCGGGTCTGGGAGCTGTCCAAGGCCAACGGCCGCTTCGCTCTGGCGCTGTTCAAACAGGTGGCCATCAGCAGGACCCCCGCAGGACAACCGTCTTCATCGTCCCCCAGTCCAGCATCTCCACCGCCTTCGCCATGACCAAGCTGGGAGCCTGCAACCAGACCCTGGAGCAGCTGATGAAGGTCAGACCCGGATCCGCTCCAGGTCCGGGCAAGGCTGGGCACCTGACGGCTGCTCACCTGACGGCTGCTCACCTGACGGCTGCTCACCTGGCGTCTGCTCACTGGTTTTTCAGGTTCGACACCATCAAACGAGAAGACCTCGGACCACGGTCCACTTCTTCTTCGCCAAGCTCAACTGTCGTCTGTACAGAAAGAAGGACGCCACCACGGAGCTGGTCTCTGCCAACCGCCTGTTTGGAGACCAAGTCTCTGACCTTCAATCTCAGACCTACCAGAACATCAGCGAGACCGTCTACGGCGCCAAACTGCTGCCGCTGGACTTCAAGGTCAGGACTTCGATGTCAGCGGCTCGCTCGCCTCAGCACGCTTCAGCACGTAACGCCGGCCCTGTCCTGCAGGGGGACCCGGAGGGGGACCCGGCTCACCATCAACAGCTGGATCTCCAACAAGACCCGCAACCTGATCCAGGACACACTGCCGGACACAGGGGTTCTAGGACTCCAGGACACGGTCCTGGTCCTGGTCAACACCATCTACTTCAAGGTACCGCCGCCGCCCTGCGCTGTGGGCGGAGCCTGCTGCTGGTGCTGACCGGGTTTCCGTTCCAGGGTAGAGTGAGAGGAACAAGTTTGACAAAGACAACGTGTACGTCTCCGACTTCCATGTCAGCCCCGCTCGGACCTGCTCAGCCCGCATGATGTACCAGGAGGCCCGATTCAGGTACCGACACGTTCCCGAGGACCACGTCCAGCTGCTGGAGATGCCGTACCGTGGAGAGGACATCACCATGGTGATCATCCTGCCCAGCAGAGGCACCGCCCTCAGACAGGTGAGCAGCTCCACCTGACCCCGAGCCAGGTTCTGGAGTCAGGACCAGTAGGAGAGGACAGAACCTCCCCCAGAACCCACACTCACGGCGAGCTAGCTCAGGGTGGGGAGGCGGAGCAGGAACTGCACTGGGGTCTCCAGCAGAACTGTGTGAGAAACGTCCTGGACACCCGGACGCTGGAGGACAGAAACAGGTCCGGTCAGGACGGAACGGGTCGGCTGTGGCCTCTCATCCAGTGTGTGTGTGTGTGTGTGTGCAGGTGGAGGAGGTCCTAGACCTGAAGAAGGTGTCTGCTTGGTTGGATCAGATGAAGGAGACCATGGTGTCGGTCCACATCCCTCGGTTCCGGATGGAGGACAGTTTCAGACTGAAGGAGAAGCTGCAGGTTCTGGGCCTGAGCGACCTGTTCAGCCCCGACAGGGCCAGTCTGCCAGGTGAGGGGCGGGGCCACAGGCCGCCTGTGGGTTCTAGCCGGGTTGGTGTGGATCTTAACGTGTGTGTGTGTGTGTGTGTTCCAGGGATGCTGGAGGACGGAGGGGAGGGGCTCCATATCTCAGACGCCTATCACAAAGCCTTCCTGGAGGTCAGTCCCACTGATGACAGCTCTGCTGTCATTGGCTAACTCTGAGTGTGGGCGTGGCCGCCAGTTACAGTTTTTTTACATTAGCATATTAGCGTAGCAGCAACTCTCAGCCATTTTGGGACATTGAACGCTAACTAGCGGCTGGTGGTGTCGCTCAGGCGTTAGCGTGTTAGCGTCCTTAGAGTGATTGCTGCTGTGCCCCAGGTGAACGAGGAGGGCAGCGAGGCGGGCGCGGCCACCGCGGTGGTGGCGGTGGGGCGCTCCATCCACTTCAGCCGGGAGGTGTTCCAGGCCAACCGGCCCTTCCTGCTGCTCATCCGAGAGGCCTCCATCAACACGCTGCTGTTTGTGGCTCGGGTGGCCCAGCCCTGCAGCCCCTAGAGCTCAGCGGCTCACCGGACCTGCGCCAGGACCGGGCAGAACCAGGCCGCTCCACTTCCGTCCCAGACCTCCACCTGGACACGTTCAGACCAGTTTCTGCCAATAAATTTGCTGCAGCAGCTTTAAAGGTGTGAAGATGATGATGATGATGATGATGAAAGGATCAGCCAGGTGGTTCCAGCGCAGCTAGTCCTGACCCGGGTGACCCCTGACCCAGTAACCTATACCTGGCTCCGCTCCTCCAACCCTGCGTGGTCCCGCCCGCAGGAGCCTGTCCTCCATCTGTGTGCAATCATGGGTAATGAAGGAGGCGGGGCTTAGGCGGCGGACACGTAAAGTGCTTTATTTCCTGTGAAGGCGACGTGAGTCACGGTGAAGTGGCACATTGAAACGCAGGTGCATTGGCCCCGCCCCTTCACAAGCCTCCCCGCCCCCCTGTGACGGACCGGTCCTGGCGCGTGGGCGCCTCCTCTGGGCAAGCGTAGTCATGACAGCTGCTTTGCTAGCTACAGGTTGATAAATGAGCGAACGTTAGCATTAATCTCATGGATACGTTGGGTTGACTGATCAGCGTCACATGATCATTTACACAGTAAAAATGTAGAAAAGAGGCGTCGGCCTGCAACCAGGTGCTCAGGTGGATCTGA
Source organism: Tetraodon nigroviridis (assembly GCA_000180735.1). Lineage (NCBI taxonomy): Eukaryota > Metazoa > Chordata > Actinopteri > Tetraodontiformes > Tetraodontidae > Tetraodon > Tetraodon nigroviridis. The sequence goes on along the minus strand of CAAE01007591.1, from coordinate 10,423 downwards.
ACTGGGCCCAGTCAGCTGACCCACTGACCTTTGGCCTCGGCGGTTGGAGTCCAGGCCTAGGTAGTGATGTCACCGCTGGGGGCATGGCCACAGCCCCGGAGGCTGCGGAAACTTTGGCTCGTGGAAAAGTCGTGTTAGGTTTCCTTTCATCCAACTGCTCTGATCTGAGACCGGTTTCCTTTATTGGCAACTCTTTGAACTAAACAGCAGCCAATCAGAACCTGTTGTCATCGGTGAGGAGTGGAGGTTGCCGTGGTAACCGCATACCTGAAGAACCAGTGTGGCGCGGGGGCGGAGTCAGGCAGCAAGTCCTTTGCATAGGTCCTGAATGGTCCACTGAGACGGCGGTTGCTACGTGCTAGCTGCTGCTCAAACAGGGACGAGCTTGGAGGCTCCTCTGATCAGATCAAAGCTCTGTTGCTTCTGTCTCTAAGTGCTCTGGTTGTGTCCTTTGGTTGCCAGGTGAGGTTACCTGCCCCCGGTGGAGGTCCCGGCGCATACATCCATGTGACAGAGCCGCGGTCCCTGTTCTGACCCGATCAGAACCTTCTGCCGTAAGGACGCACCAGCGTGACGGCGCCCGTTCCCTCACCACTAACTGGTCTGGGGCCAGTAAAGGAGTTAGCTTGCATGCTAATAACCGTTTCTATCAAACGCTAGCTTTGTTTGCTGAACGTTAGCTTATTTGACTGTTGCAACTGAGGAAGAGATCAACACCAATGTGGGTTGCTGAGGAACCAAGCAGCGCCGGTTCTGTCCGTCGTTACTGGCAGCTCGTTCGCTGATCGGGTCAGGAGGCTCCGCGTCCCAGACAGGAAGGAAGCGGAGATCAGGTGAAGGTCAGAACGACGTCTGCGTGTGCGGCTCGCGGGCGCAGAGCTGTATTGCGTACGGATGAGAGGTAACTGAGCTGTAGCTTATCTGAGGTTCTCCTGTGGGAGCTGAAGCGTTTGTCGGTTGAATCCAGTGTGATCAGAGCCGCCGAAGCCTCCGGACACCTTCGCACCCGCAGAGACGCACTTTTGGCACATTTTGACAGAAAAACTGCAGTTCGAGCTAAAGAGTTACCGTCATTAAAGTCTGACGAGGATTTTAAAGTGGTTCACTGGTGGGAAACGGACGTGTGATCCCACCTGCCCAGTATGGGCGGTTACCACTGTGAACGTGTTAGCCACTGCTAGGCTAACGTGTGGCTGAGTGAATGAAGCCAACCTTTAACCGATTTTCCAGGAGCTTTGGCTATCGTGCTGCTAGCCTGAAACAGCGGCTTCTCTGCAGATTTGACCATTTAAGGTTGTGGTTTCTAGACTCCAGCTCTCCACACTGGACTTGTGCGATTTCCTGTTAGCACGCGGCTGTTCAGCTCGGCTGTTGTGCGTGGGCGGCCCGGCCCACCTGCCGGTCCCGGGCCAGCTTATTTTCCTGGATGTGACAGGCGCGAGCAGCCAGTTTGTAGTGTGAAATGTACCCGTACTGATATGGCGTTGAGGACAGCAACCTTTGGCTCTGAGCGGCGGCCGATCGGAACTCTCTGATCACACTGGAACAGAACTCTGACGGCGCTAATCTCCTTGGCCGCTAACGCCGTCGGAGCGCGCAGGTGCTCTAGGTCGGTGTGGCGAGCTCCGGATTGTCTCGAGGCAAACGTGAACGGAATCGTTTTACTGGCACTGAGGAGGAGGACCTGTAGAACCGGTAAGTATAAAAACATGGAGCGGAAGGTCACCGGAAGCGAGCGCGGCCCGCGTGGTGTCGGAGGTCGTAGGAGTGTGTGGTGTTTCTGGTCCGTTTGGGAGTGAAGGTAGACGTGTGTCAAAGCAGAAAAACCTGCAGCAGCCGGGCCGGCCCCCCTCAGTCGGGCCCCGTGGTGGACACGGAGGCCTGGTGGCCCTCGCCGTACTGGCCCCCGCCGCTGCCGGTCCCGCCCCCGCCCTCCGGCTCCTCCTGGCACGGCGAGGCCTCGTCTCCCGGTCCTCCGCGGGACGTGACGGAGGCGGTGGTGGTCTCGGGGGAGGCGCTGTGGGCCTCGCGGGGGGTGCAGCCGGGGTGGTTCTTGCGGAAGTGCTGGTTGAGGATGGCCTGGAAGGGGAAGCTCTTGCCGCAGACGTGGCAGTGGAAGGGCTTGTTGCCCGTGTGCTTGCGGATGTGGTACTCCAGCTGGTCCTTGCGGGTGTACTTCTTGCCACAGATGCGGCAGACGAAGGGCGTGATTCCCATGTGCAGGCGCATGTGGCGGTCCAGGCTGCCCTTCTGGTTGAAGGACTTGCAGCAGTAGATGCAGGTGAGCCGGGGGTTGTAGCGGAACCAGCGGTCGCCCACCTGCTCCCTCAGGTAGTCTTCGTAGCCGCCCATGTCGAACACGGCGTGCTCCTCCCCCTGGAGACACCAAGCGCACAGTCAGGACCGGCGGGCCGAGGGCCCCGACCCGGAGCCTGGGGGTTCTGGGTACCTGGGAGCTGGGCTGTCTCGGGTCGTCCGCCTGGTTCGGGGACTCGCTCTTGGCCCTCTGGCGTTCGGTCACCACCACGACGCTGCCGGTGGGGCTGAACCTGCCACACAGGCCGAGGTCAAACCCGAGTCCACCAATCAGAGGCGGCGCCCCCCCCCCCCCCCCCTCACCTGTCGCTCTCGCTGAAGCTGGACGACGGCTGCGTGCTCTGCCCGCCTTCGGCGCCCAGCGGCGGGGCAGCAGCGCGCTGCGACCCGATGTGTCGATCACCACGGTGGCTCCGCCCTCCGGCGGCTGCTCCCCGCCCCCGATCCAGTCCTCCACGCGCTCCGTCTTGATCCTGACCTGGTGGAGAGCTCCGCCCTCCTCGGCGCTGCCGGGCCGCTCCGGCTCACCGCTGGTCTCCACGTACCACTGCCCCGCCCGGTCGATGCGCAGGAGGGGCTCTTTGGCCGCCCGGTTGGTGCCGGCGCCAGCGGGCCCGTCCACGCCGCCGGGCTCCGCCGTGAGCGCGGGACTGAGCGGCTCCTCGGCCGGGCTGATGGCCCCCGCGGGGCCGCCCAGGAGCCGCAGCCCGCCGTGGTGGGCGCCGGCCCGCACCACGGCCTCCAGGGTGCGGTTCCCCCGGGAGCCCGTCCCGGGATCCTGGTCCAGGTCGGCCAGGCTGATCTTCAGGTGGATCCCCTCCAGGATCTGCGTGCAGCGGTCGATGATGTGCTGCATCTGCAGGAAGCTGGCGGCCGTCAGGTAGCTGATGATGTCGGCCAGCTGCAGCCGCAGGCGGCCCGTGTAGCAGAACCCCAGCAGCTGCTCGAACACGCCCGGGTTCCGGATCACCGTCAGAGACACCGTGCTCATCTGGCTCAGCGACATGTGGTCCCGGAAGTAGGGCGAGCTGGCGGCCAGGACCACCTTGTGGGCCCGGAAGCTCTGGCCCTGGACGTTGACCACGATGTCGCAGAGGCGGCCCTGGACCCGGAGCTGGTTCAGGTGGGACAGGACCGAGTTGCTGAAGTCTGGGATGTCCAGCTGAATGCTGCCGGAGCGCTCCATCTGGACCTGGAGAAGACTGCCGGACCGGGCCGGGACCGGGACCAGAAGTAGGTCAGGATGGGACCACACACACACACACACACACACACACTTGTGCAGCCTCTTCTTCTCTATATGACCCCAACATGTGTGTGGGCGGAGCTGGGGCTGTTGCCCCGCCCCAAACAAGGACCCGTACATGCCTGTCACATGTCCAGCGCATGACCTCTTGACCTCTGTCAGCTGGAGCCAAATGTGGGGGCGTGGCCTGTGGCCCAGTCAACACTCTCGGTTAGGACGGACCAATCAGCACGTGAGGTTCTGGTGCTGGTTCTGGTTCAGTGAAATTACTCCAGGAACGTTTTCAGAAGGTTCCAGGTCCACCCTGCTCCGCATAGTTCTGACGCTTAACTGACCACATGCATGAACCGGGCCGGAACCGGGCCGGAACCGGTCCAACCAGCTTTTCTGATAACCTGTTGGCTTCTGCTGGCATGTTCCTCCGCCCGCCAACACCAAACACTGCCAACAGAACCAGAACCAGAACCAGAACCTGAAGCTTTCCTAGTACCCGCCCATTCAATGCGAACTCAAAAAGAACCGGTCCGGACCGGCCCGTCTGGCTGGTGCTGCGGCAGCCTCACCTGAAGGCGGAGAGCTGGAGATCTGGTGTGGCTTCAGGGTTCGGTTCCGTTTAGCTTCGGACCAGCGGCTGCCTGAGCATTTTCACCGGAACGTCGGCGGCTCGGGAAGGTTCGGGTCGGTTCGGTTCGGCGCGGGCTGGCCCGGCAGGCTGCAGCTCCACCCGCCGCTGCGGCGGGACTCCGGCCGCGGCCCGGCGGCCTCACTTCCGAGGCAGACGCGCTGAACCGGGTCTGCGGTCCGTCCGCTGCTGCTCTGCCGCCATCTGACTGGATGTCACAGGTTCGGGTTCAGGTTCGGGTCGCGGCTCATCTTTCAGTTTCACGGCGAAAAGGCCGAAGCTGCGAGAAGGAAAGAGGGAAGGAAGAAAACGCGCGGCGGCCGCTGGGAAACGTAGTTGGTAGTCCCGGCGGCGCTGCGCTGGGCGGGGCCTGGGGACTACACCCCCCAGCATGCATCCGCGCGGAGCGGGGTCACGTGGCCGGTCGGCGCTTCTGCTGATGGAATGTTGTTGGTTGCCAGACATCAAAGCTGCTGTTTGTCTGTCACCTGTCAGCAGGTCCAGCTTGGCTCCACCCACTCTCACCCAAATGACCTGGGTGCTCCAAAGAACCCAGCCAGCAAGGTGAGAAGGTCTGCCCGGGCCACGCCCCCTCCTGTCGGCCCAGGCCCTGGTCCTGGTCAGCACAGAACCCGGATCCATGCTCCAGGGTCTTCCAGGTTCCTCTGAGGTTCCTCTGAGGTTCCTCTGAGGTTCCACCTGAACAGGAGCGGACCCGTCCCGTGCGATGCAACCTTCGCCCTGAGCAGCAGAGGGCGCCAGAAGCCCGGAGACGGCGGGGTCACGTGACTGCCGGCGTTTGTCTGAGACCGTTTGACTGACTGACTGCCTGTCTGACTGCCTGTCTGCCTGCCTGTCTGTCTTACTGACTGTACTGACTGCCTTACTGTCTGACTGACTGTTTTCCAGAGGTTTGGACCGGAGGTGTCAGCCCTTCCGGTGCCTCAGTGGGTTTTTTTTCTTCTGACTGCCAGCAGCTGAGTCACGTGATCCGCGTCTCGCGTTGACGGTGCCGTTCAGCCCAGTCGCGCCGGGCCCGGACCAGTCCAGGATCCGGTTAACAGACTGGGACGCAAACTGGGACTCTCGCGTGGGTTTTTTCAAAGTGTCCGTCCCTCAGGTCAAAGGACCAATCAGAGACGGAGCTGCTGCGGGGGGCGGGGCCACCGCGGACCGGGCCTATAAAAGGCGGGTTCGGGTTCCGCCGGCTCAGACGTTCCGCTGTGCAGACCGACCACCGTCGGCGGTACCGAGGACCTGGGCGGACTATTGACCCAGTTTGGCTCCTGAGCTCCGGACCCGGACCCGGTTCTGGACCGACTGGATTACTTTGTGGACATCAGCATGACGCTGGAAGACCTGATCGGAACCGGCCACCGGGATAAAGGGTGAGTGGGCGCTGCCGCACACGCACACGCACACTGGCCGGCACACGCCGGTGCCGGTCCGGCTGAGCGCGGGTCGTGACGGGTTGGGTCCGTTGCAGGGCGGACCCGGTGGGCCGGGCCCTGGAGGAGCTGCTGGTGGCGGCGCAGCGGCAGGACTGTCTCACGCTCGGCGTCTACGAGTCCGCCAAGCTCATGAACGCGTAAGTGGGCGGCTGCCCCAGCGGGGCTCGGCTTCCGGCCGGAACCGGACCCACCGTCTTCTCCCCGCCCGCAGGGACCCGGACAGCGTGGTTCTGTGCGTGCTCGCCACCGACGCGGAGGACGAGGCAGACGTGGCGCTGCAGATCCACTTCACGCTGCTTCGCGCCTTCTGCTGCGACAACCACGTCAACATCCTGCGGCTGCGCGGCACCGCGCGGCTGGCCCAGCTGCTGGACGGCGACGCCGGCGCCGAACCGCGGGACCTGCACTGCATCCTGGTCACGGTCAGTGTCCGATTCCCCAGCAGCCGTCCGGGCGAACCGGGGCCGAACCCGAACCCACGCGTGTGTTTGCGCCTGTGCAGAACCCGCCGGTGCGGCCGCTGCAGTCTCAGGCGCTGCAGCGGGTCAGCAGCTTCTGCCAGGAGAGCCGCGGCCGGAACCAGTGGCTGCCCAGTCTGGAGCTGCAGGACCGCTGAGCACAACCGGAGCAGAACCGGGTCAGACGAGTCCAAAGAAGCGCGGCGGCGTTGGAGCGGGGAACCGACCCGACCACGCTGTCCGGCCGCCCGAGTGGCGGCTTCAGGCCCACGGACGAGCGCGAGGATCGGGAAGCTGCCGTGGACCCTCACGGGCCCGAAGCGGGTCCGGCTCGGACCGCGTCCTGGACCGCGCAGGAAGGTCGGGGGACCGACGGTGGGCAGAGGGGGGGGGGGGGTCATGTGACTGAACCCACGGAGCCGCAAACACGGGACAGTGTGACGTCACTAGCCAAGTGTGAAATAAAACTGATCATTTCTGATGTTTCCCGCGAGTTTCTGTCTCACCCGGATTCGTGCTGCATTTGCGGTTACCACGGTAACCGCATCCCTGCTAACGCGGTTAGCAGTTAGCATCCTCGCTGCTGCGAGCGGATCCTTCACCCACCGCCGGAGTCCGAGCCCGACCTGGGTCCATCCCCGCGCCCAGGCGGAAAAACAGGCGGATAAACAGGCGGATAAACAGGCGGAACGCCTGCGTCTCAGTCCTGCAGCACCTCTGCAGCCGTGGCGGATCGGTTGCCATGGGAACGGTGTTTTTAGAACGGAATAGATGTTTATTTATCCCACAACGGGGAAATGGCAGCGGTCCCGCAGCAACACAGTCATAAATATTAGGAAAACATTACAGGGAACATTAGAATAGAGAGGAGAGGAAGAAGAATATATGACAAACTCTATACACATAAAGAAATAGGGAAATATCACCTGTACAGGTACTGTACATGAATTATGGAGTAAAGCATATACAGTTACTTCCTGCACAGAACATGAGACAAACGGAGGGCAGAGGCCAGAACCTCCACCAAAGAGAAGCTGTTTCTAACCAACACAGGCTCTGCCCATTACCCCCCCCCACCACCCCACCAGAGTCCCCCCACCCCTCCACCAAGCCGCAGCCCCGCGTGCGTGAATAAAAGAATTTGGAAAAGACGGTTTAAAGACCTAAATGTCGTTTTTCTCCAACGGCCCATAATTACAGGGCAGCCCCCCCACCCCCCGCCGGACCCCACCCACCCCACCCACCCCACCCACGCTTGATGTCAAGCCCAGCGCTGCCTCTGCTGTGGCCGGGACCCTCCAGCTGTGGACGTCGGCCCCACGCGAGCTGCTGCCACGCCTGGAAAACTCTGAGGGTTGGGGCTGCAGCTGTCAAAGATGGCGGCCGCCTCGTCGACCTGGTCCCGCTCACACACACACACACACACCCCAGATCAGCCTTAGCTATTCTGCTAATTTTCCCTGTCAACAATCAAACTTTTAAGGTTAATTTTTAATTTGCTCCTGGGCTCATCCAGCTGCGGTCCTCACAGGGATATAAAAACAGCTTAAAAAGGGTGAAAGAGGCTAATTAAAGAACATTTAAGATTTGAGACAAGAGTCTGAGCTGCAGAGCTGCAGGCTACTAACTCTCTCTCTCTCTCTCTCTCACACACACACACACACACACACGCAGATGCATGTGTGACTAACAGCTCACACTGTTGCTTTGATGTCACATGATGTGGTGTTTTCATGTTTAAAAAAGCTTCAGGGTATAAAGCGGGTAGGATAATGGATGGATGGATGGATGGATGGATGTTGTTGCAGCCTGACATTTAACCTTGTGAGACACTGTCACATGACCGTGCTGGTCACATGGTCAGCAGCTTTGTCATCCGTCAGTCGCGTGGTCATGTGACTCAGGGATCTCCTCATTGTGCTGGTGTCAGGGGTCCCTCATGACAGCGACCCACTGATGCCGCCACGAGCGCGTGCAGCTGCAGCTCCGACACAAAGAGCGCCTGTCACAGAACTCCGCCCACGCACTCAGAGCAGAGTGAGACCTCAGCACCATCAAAGATCCTCCAGACACCAGTGAAGCTGGTTGAGCTGGTCACCAGCTCCGCCTGGGTTAGCGTTGGGTTAGCCAAACACCCAGCTAATCGGGTCAGTCAGAGCAGAACCGGGCCCAGGATCCAGGCTGGGTGGGTTCAGTCATCCACATCAGCTGGGTTCTGTTGGTTCTGTTGCAGAACCTTCAGCAGAACATGAGGCGTGTTGATCTGATGACCCCTGACCGCGGAGGTCAAACCGCTGCTGGCAATCCCACCTGACTCCACCCACCCAGGGAGCGCTTGTTTTCCTCCGTCAGAGCCAGACGCATCCTCGTTCTACTATGTCTGTGAGGACATCTGACCTCTGACCTCCAACCTTAAACAAGACCCAACGCTAACGTCGAGCTTCAAACACACCTTAAAATGATGAAAGGAAAGGAAAAAAGCTTCACTTTGCTAGTGAAACATAAACAAGTACAGACACACACACACGCACACACACACACTCAGCTGATGTGTAGCGGGAAGTCAGGTGATCTTCTGGTAACACAGACGGTGATCGGTGACTCAGTGACGATGACATCAGCCTCCCATCATGCAGCCACGTGATTGGCTGAGTCCAGCAGTCAGCCAGGTTCTGCTGACCAATCAGAGCAGGTCTGAGGATGGAGCGAGAGCTCCCACATCACGTCATCAGTGTGTGTGTGTGTGTGTGTGTGTGTGTGAGGTGAGAACATCTCAGTTACTAGAAGTCTCATGACTCCAAAGAGGAATCCCCGTTTCCTCCTTCTCAGTCCTTTTATGGTCATCTGTTGTGACCCCCCCCTCCCCCCAATCCCCTCTGGTGATTTCACACACGCACGCACACACACACACACACACACACACACTCAGCAGGCAGAGTTTTGATTTGAGGCTTGCTAACTGTCAACGCCGCCACCTGACCTGAGCAAAAACACTTTGGGCACCAACCAGGATGAGAGGTCATGATCCGGTAGCACAGGTCAAAGGTCAGGTGTAGAAAAAACTACAGAAATATGACAGAAAAAGGATATAAGGCTGAAAATGAGGGCGTAGAAAAGTAAATGATTAATGTAAGAGAATAATCTGTTTTGCTCGGGGATGTCCAAACCCAGTCCAAATCCAGTTCTCCAGAATCCAACTAACCATGTTTTCTGTCATACTGATACCACGGGGGTGGAAGCAGTTTTTCGCCTGGGAGGACAGAAAACCCGGCTGGATTATGCTCTTGAGGACTGGGTTTAGATGTCCCTGCTCATTATTCCTCCACTTTTAGGGTTATCCATCCCTTCTTTCTTTACCTGATGGATTTATTTTGCTGGAATAAATCCATTTATTTAGTTCTCACACTTGGAAAGCCACAAACTGCTTTATTTTCCTGCTTTAAAGGTTTTCTTTTAAAAAGATGTAAACCGGATTAAAAACCGGAGGAAAAGAACAGTCAGAAAACCAGAACCAGTCAGCTCCAACCAGCCAGATCAGGATGAAGGTCAGCTCTCAACCGTTCAGAGACCAGCGTGAACTGGGAGTGTCCCAGTTGAAGCCAAAGCATTTCAACACCTGCTTCCTGTTTACTTCTGAAGAAAAATGTTAGCGCTTTCAGGAATGTTTGAGAGTTGGGTCGTGCTGACGTCATCACACCCAGACGTGATGTCATCGTGTGTTCCGCCGGACGACCGACCTCCTGCTGGCCTGTCAACTCTCCAGATGCGGAATTCCACGCGTTCTCACACTCACACACACACACACACGGACCAAAAGGGAGAACCTGAAGGCGGAATTAATTTAAACTAATCAGAATCTGATTAACCTGATCAGGTGACGCAGATAACAGATTTATTCTAGTTGATAAATCGAGCAGATGATGAAGACAACGAGTAAAAAAAGAACGAAGACGTCGCCGTCGAAGGTTTGGGACTTTGCAGCGGTGCCACAGCCCCTCCTGCTGGCCAGCGGCGGTAGTGCAGGAGGGGCTGCTCAGTGACGTCACTACTCCGCCCCCTGCTGGCCAGCGGCGGTAGTGCAGGAGGGGCTGCTCAGTGACGTCACTACCTCCCTGCTGGCCAGCGGCGGTAGTGCAGGAGGGGCTGCTCAGTGACGTCACTGACCACTTTTGTTGACAGACACAGATAAAGATTGTGGCAGGATTTTTATGTTGGAATGTTTTTTCATCCATCTCGTTTTCACTTTTTAATTTTAAAAAAGTGTAGAATACCAGAAACGAGGGAGAGTTGAAATCACTCGTTCCCCTTTCCTGACGTCACTGACGATTGA
>CAAE01007590.1:10477-22475 GCA_000180735.1 Tetraodon nigroviridis | reverse complement strand
GAAAACCTTTCTTGCCTGTTACGGCTGGACGAAAGACGGCTGTTTAGAATCCCGGTCTCTTCCGCCCTCTAGTGGTCAAGTGTTGTTATAACACATAGATAGCTGCAGCTCCATTGGGGGGAGAGAGAGAGAGAGAGAGAGAGAGAGAGAGAGAGAGAGAGGTGGGGGAGTGAGGGGGATAGAGGTAGCTGAGCAAATGAGTGGAAAAAACAAGTTCATGTGCAGGTCACCATCTGCTAAAAGACCATCCAGTGACTAACACAACTGCAGCGGCTGCAGATCATCATCTTAAACACTCCAGTCCTCACAAAGACAATTAACACAAAGATGTGCATGTGTGTGTGTGTCGGTGTGTGTGTGTGTGTGTGTGTGTGTGTGTGTGTGTGTGTGTGTGTGAAAGCTTGAAGAACATGGGTGGAAATGAATAGAATGGATCCTGATTACAGAGAGCAAAAGAAAGACAAGGGGGTGCTGAAAGATAAGGGGGGGGGGGATGTTATTTTAAATATAAATTAGCAAATGAAGCAGGGAACAAAAGATCAGTAGGATGTCCACTAAACAGATAATAAACACTGGAGTAAACGGAGGAGAAAAAGAAAAGGAAGGAGCATCCTTTCATGACAACCACTTACTTTGACAATCTGAAGCATTGAGGAAACTTGTGCTGCTTCAAGTCCTGGCTAAGAAAAAATAAGAAACAAAATAAACACACACACACGCCGATATCGAGTCTGTTAAGCAGACACCAGATCCTAACTCATGTGGCGAGTCAGCCGTTGCCAGAGAAGCTCAATCTTAGCGGTTTTTCACCCAGCTACAGCAACCGTTGAGGATTCGTCTCCTTTTTGGTGAATCTTGACTTAAACTCAAATGTACTTTTATTTTTTTTTTTGGAATTTCTTATCCATGCGTCATTAATCTGCCTCCCAGCCACTCAGGGACCGTTTGGGTTCCCGTGCAGCACAGATCAGCTTCCAGACAGTATTCTTCTTCCTCTGAGCATCAGGAAAGGAAGGAGTCTGTCCTGATGTTGACAGCAGCGGATGTTACTGTTACACAAGTACAAAACACAAACAAACCCTAAAAGCTGAGTTCAATTAGTGGTATTTTTGAATTTTACCGTTTACTTAACACATGTAATACCTGCTTCTGACAACTGTTATTATTACTCATACTTAGAGGCAAATCTACTAGAAGGTAGAGTATAAAGTGGTTTGAAGGTTGCTGGTTGAACCCCAGAGCCCTGCGTGCTACCGAGGGTCTTCCAGCATGAGCGTGCATGGATCACTCTTTCTGCCATTAGTGTGTGACCGTGATTAGGTGCACGTTTGTCGTGATCGGAGTGTTCAAAGATGACAAAAGAGTGTTAAATTCAAATGATCTTGTTTGACACCGTGTCTAACCTCTGTGCAAATGACGTCGACGTGTATTAATTGTGTGTAGAGTTATTGTGACGTCTGACGAACGCCTGCATTTAAATATACATTTACTAAAGAGAAAAATCCATCTTATTCCTGTAAAGCTCTGACTATCTTAAATGCAGGCTTCTCAAAAGTGTTTTCCTTTATTAGGTTTGGCTTACAAACGTGCATTAATGACGGATAGAGCGTTGTGTTATTTTTTTGTTCTTTATTGTGTCTTGACCCAAAAAAAGGTCCTGCATGTTATTGTCATGTTGTTACAGACTTCTCCCTTTCTGTGATGAACAAAATTAGTTGAATTTAACAGGAAATGGTGGGTTTTTTTCTTTATTTTTAATGAATTAAACTGTGAGAAACAAAGCCTGGGCCTGCCCCTGCCTGGTCGTGTCGCTTCCGCCCCCTGCTGGCGAACTGCATCAAATTCAACCTTAATCACATTTTTATTTTTTACTATTTAACTCAGACACTCACTCCCTCTGTGCCCCAGTACTAAAGATAAAACTCATATTAACATAACAATTAAAAAAAAATTAAAGATTTGTGATCTCAGATCCAAGTTCATGAGGGTACCACACACACACACACAGTGATATATACGCAACCCCAATGTATCACCACACACACAATCAAATTGCTGTAACCTTGACTAGTAGTTATTGCTAAAAATCAGTATTTGAGTGTGTGTGTTTGTGTGTGTGCACTAAAAAAAATATATTTAGAGGGTGCATGTAGCTCGCAGTCATAATGCTTTTTTATTGTTCTCAGTGTGTGTGTTTGTGTGTGTACACAGAGATATGTGCATTGGGGTGATACGGGTTGGACACTTACTTTTTACCAGTTTCTTGTACACTGTTTGTACACTGTTTTACCCGTGGTTTGGGATTTATGTAGACATGTGGGGTGTTACCACACCACTGAAACCCCTACACCGCACACACACACACACACACACACACACACACACACACAGCAGAAATGAAAACAGTAAAGAAATCAGAACAGGAAGCAGAGCGCTGCTCTCCGACAGGCCATTTTTAGTTTGAATACATTTTATTTTTACTATAAGTACAGTTCAGTAGTTACAAAACGAAGCATCTGCCATGAGGGTACAGCGAAACATAAAGAGTGTTCAGCTCACAAGACATTTTTTTTTCCTTTTTTAACATAATATGTGGGTGGAATGCTCGTTATAGCTGGTTCAGAGACCCTCCCAATTAATCCCTCATCTTTACGCCCCCTGGAACTCAAAGACGGTGTGAAGAGTCCCAAACCGTCGCCAACCCAGACACCCAGGTCCTGATTTGCTCCCTTCCTACGGCCTGTGAATATCTCACTACGTTTCCTCTCATGTTTCTCATCTTAAATTAGTTGCAGGTCCCCTCCTTTCCGGGTGTGTGGATCTATAAAATACTGGTTAATTGTAGTCTACACAACTCGGTCATTGTGAGAGGATGAACGGGCACGTTAAAAGCTGCAACACACTCTCGCTTGGTTGGAATTTGTGGAGAGCGCGAGCTAGCGTCGCAGGTCAGGAGAGTATTAGCATAAAATAAACATACCTGCATAACAAGTTGTCAAAGCCACAGACAGTATAGAGGTCAATGAAAGTAAGATAAAGAAGTATTATATTTGAACTGTACATACCGCATTAGAATGTTCTCTGGGTTCACAAAAAATGACGTAGAAACATTTCACAATGCCAAGGGACACACAGACACACACTTTCAGATTAGTTAGTTAAGCTAGTTTTGAACTGTTAGGTTGGATTTGTAATACTATCACAGTGCAAAATACTTGGGAGAAACGAAAACAAACTGATAATAAGAAAGGTTTAAGTCCCTCTATGCATTCTGTATATATGGGGCAAATATGTTTTCAGCACAGGAGACGATTGTCATCTTTTTCCTCTTTTTTTTTTTTCTTTTTTGATCAGTAAATGGAGAAGGCATTAATGTACAGTACATATAAAAGTCCGAAATAAAATCAACCCTACATCCTACAGTCTAGCACAGCTACATAGCTTTGAAGCAAGAACAGATTACTCGTATCTAATGCTATACACAATATGCTGTTTTCCAGTTGTTGTTGTTTTTTTTTTTTCTCGTCTTAAAGTAAATACATCAAACCATTTTCAGTAGTAAGTAACACTGTGCAACAATGATCAGTGGCAGTATTTTAGAAACATCTGCAACACTAGAGTCCTTGAGGTTGACACGAGGAGTGAATAGAATTTGTCGGAGGGTGATGAAGAAAAGAAACCGTTCCCCTTTTTGTGTCTGTATTTTCTTTTTAATTCTTCTCCATGGAGTTGTCGAAGAAGGATGCCTACCTTTTGTGGGAGTGTAAACTACTGTCACTCACTTTTGCTTCTCCTTTGTCACAAGTGCTTTACATTGTTTTTGTTTCTTTTTTCTCCACGTTTTAACTACTGTATACCTCTCTATGTACAGTCAGCATCTATGGGTGCTTCATTGAAATACACAGTACAAGAAAAACAGACAAAGGAAGCCATAAAGCAGGTGGAGGCCTGGTTATGGACATGAGATATAACAATATTAAGTACATTTAGGGCAGACTAAATATTCTGCACAATCATAATTAGCACCACCACCACCAAAAATTATGTGTAGTATTTTTTCTATGACTGCATTAGGTCTAGATTGTCTTCTGGTGCCTTGTTCTGTAGCCATCGGTGCGATTAATGGTCGTGAGACAGAAATACTGACAACAGGAGCGTCCGAGGCGGCTGCTTGACAAGTACTGTGCTTGGTCTCTTCCAACAGTCCCGTAAAGTTTCTATTCTACAGCAGGATTACATTCCAGGTACAACGCCGTCCAAACACACGCCTTTCTTCTTCGTTTTCAAAGGAGAGCAAAGTTTTGGAAAACGTTGGAGTTGTACTACAAAGTCCGAGCTTGGGGAGGACAGAAACCACACAGGAGGAATGTTTTAGAGGTCGCGCCGCCGGGCACGGCACGTGGGAATCGGACGAGCAGGTCTGATCCCAACCCGCAAAGGACAGAAAAGTGAAACGGCGACGAAAAGAAAACGGCGCGGAAGAGGAAGGACACAGAAGACGAGGGTGGAGAAGAGGAGAGGAACGGGAAAGATGCCTTTTACTTTTTCAGAAGTCTCTAGGTCCGTCTCACAAATGTGTCTCTGAAGGAAACCGGTCAAACTTCCAATCGTATAGTTCCTGGTCATATGTTTTGTTTTTTTTTCCCATCTTAAATAGTCTTTGTTATAATGTATAGTACTCCTTCATTTATGCTTACGATCACCTCCTCCTCCTCCTCCTCCTCCTCCTCCTTGGGCCTGGCTCTGGTGCTCCGTTAGTCTTTGCTGACAGCGTGGGCGTCGAGCCCCTCGGGGGTGCCGAGGTTGTGGTTGCTGGGGTGGTTCAGGTCGCTGTTCAGGAGGTTGGGGTCAAGGGTCAGGGCGGGGTCATGGGTCACGGGCTGCTCTTCTTCTCCCACCCAGAGATGCACTATGGCCAAAGAGAGAACAAAAGGCAGGTGAGGACCATGAATTCACACACACACACTCACACACATGCACAGGAAATGCTTTAAGGGGAAATGCATAAAATAATAATAATAAAGACATTTAATACATCTTTTAATTCTTAAGTAGAAGGTGTTGCGGAGACTTGTAAATTGTGTGGATGTAGTGATGACAACTGGAGTAGTTTAACCTTATTACAAGGACGTTTGTTCAATAAGTGTGACACAGCGGATCTAAAATGACACAGCCGACTCTAACGTTCATAATTAAAAGAAAAAGTTTGAAGGCAAACAAGCGCACTACTGTAATAAGGCGCCGCCGCTTCTCTAATACCGCTCTTTCTCATTCTCCCACCGTTATTTTCACACTTTTATTTCCTCAACAACTTTCATTCCGTGGGAAAATTATTTTGCAATAAAATGCAGCTGAGCACATTTGCATGTCATGTTCCTTTCAAGTGGTATTATGAATCAGACAAAACCAAATTAAAACACGGCTTTATTTGAGCTCTGCTCGCGCTGGGGCAGAAACAGATATCAAAATGAAGGGAAGCGGGGGCATAAAAAAGGAAAATACATAGACAATAAAGCCTCTTTTAGATTTAAAATCATAATTCTGATAAATTTTAAGCAACACTTCTATATTTAGTTCCAAAAATATTCTTTGATTTGGGATGGATTGGTTGGTTAATGGGATGGATTCTGATATGTATGAACACTTAAATAAAGCATCAATAGTTAAGGGAACGAATGAAACTGTGTTAAAAAACGCTGGACGTTGACTTCAGCTGCAGCTTCTGGGCGTTATTTGATGACCAACTCTGTCCACAAGGTGGCAGCACAAGCCAGTAAATCACCTGTCGACGTCTCCGCCCTCTACAGGCGTTCATCTGATCATTTCTGCATTAAGAAATTAAGAAAAGCCTATTTGCCTCAAGACATTTAAGTAAATGAAGCAAAAGATTTGTTTTGCTTTGTGTTTGGGATAAATTCGCATTTCTTCCAGCCACAAAGACCCATTACAAAAAAGTGGGGGGGGGGGGGGGGTTTCCTTCCAGTGAAGCCTCAAAAATTTTCTCCCTGAGGACTTTTCCTGCCTTTGACATCCCTGTAAAGAAACTTCCTGTAACGAGCTCCAGATTCGGCTCCATATTTGATTTTCACTGTTCATTAACTAAGCCACCTGGAATGTTATTATTTAAGGATGCCTCTCCTTTTCCCTGAACAACTGCCGCTGTGATGGGAGAGAAATTTCCGGGCGAACTTTATAGATTTTGAGAAACTTCCCCATGCAGTTTTTAATTTCCCATTCGGGCAGGCGGCAGATGCATCTCACAGACTGAAAATCTGCTTGGTTTACCTTCTAAACCAGAAAGGTTTGCATGCAGGGCTTAAGGACTTCACTTTCTAAACCGCCTTAATCAGTGAACATAATTGTATGATTATAACAACTGATTTCTTGAATTATTCTCAGCTGACTAGGATTTTTTAAGGGAAGAACTGTTTATTTCCTAACTATAATACAGTCACCATGAGACTCTAACCACGACGAAATGACAACAGCGCCCTCTTGTGGTGAGTTGCGAGTCAACAAATTGTAACGCCAGCGGTTGTTGGGGAAGAAGGGCCTTTGAAAGAGAATCACAACTGGTCTACTTACATCCCAGGGAGCTCAATTTAAGTAGACTAGGACAGCATTTAGTCATATTAAATTAAAATCATACAGGAGATAACTGCAGTCAGGAACTGTCTACTGTATCTGTAGTAAGATAAATGAGATTAACTGGCATCTTGAACTGATTTTTTGTTGATGCTATAATTTGACCCTAGATATAAGATTTAGTGATTTAGTGTGTCGCACCTACTTCTGATAATTAACCGGGAACCTGTGGTATTCCACCACCGATGAACGTGAATAGTCTACTGTCAGATTTCAGAATAATATCCCCACTGTGAGTTTGAAAGTTAAAGTTCTACCTGCAGCTTTATACAGTCTAACATTCTATTTCATGGTCACCTTCAAGTTGATCCATGAAAACTGTTGTACAACACGATGTCACCTCCTCAGAAGTTGACAGAGATGGTTACTTAGATTTTTGACATATAACCCGTTTTGTCTGAATTTGTTTGCTTGATTAGAGTCGAAAAAAACCGATAACATTACAGGGTCTCAAAAAAATCTGCTGTCAGGTTCACTCTGCACCCAGACTTTTGTCAGAATTGAAAAATGAGGCGGATGAAATAAGAAGGACTACGTTGGTAAGGTTTCAAAGCATCATCTGTCACTATCTGCACCTTAAAAAGTGTGTTAAGTCGGGGCCTACGTTTCCAATGCAAGGTGGCTTTGGCTCTTTTGTTCCCTCTCTCAGACACGCAAACCCTGCACCAGCAGAAAGTGTTGTTCTTGGCACATCTCTGGCTCATTGTACACCCCAGTATTTATAAATATGTAAATATGAGCAGCAGCAGGCATAACACAACCCGCTTGTATACACTGAGGAGAAGCGGTGAGGAAGTGAACGCACCCTCCAACCCCCCTCTCCAAAACTGTATTTTTAGATGATTTTAATGAATACAGGATGTTTATAGTTACCATTCCCTGTGATTTGCACAAAAGACTTGAAAATTCCACATCCATCCTACCACCCCTCTGCTGCACACCTCCCTCCCTCCCCCCATCCCTCAAAGCACTGCTAAAGAAGAAGGGGCGAGGGGGAGAAAATAAAAAGCAAATTTGTGGTGAACGCAGCAGGATTGTTGCGCTCTCAGCCTGCTATCGACTCAGATCTCTATTAGACAAACATAGTGTGGTGTTAAAGCGCAACAAAGAGTGACAAAAACTAGTGGAGATTGGTGGCGAGGGCGGCGTATGTGCGCGCACGAGTGACGAGAGAGCGGAGCAACTTCAAGGTGCAGCGCAATTTGTGTGCTATTCCTGTTGTTGTTGTTGCTAAAATAATACAAAAGAGCAACCAATATGTGCAAGAAACGGATAAAAAGATGGCTGACTTCTGTTGTTTGTTTTTCTGTGTGCGACGACTTCATGTCATCTTGTTTTTCTTGATACTCTCGGCTTTGTTTTGTTGCAAATTTCCAGGTCTAATATGAGGTGATGTGTATGACAGGATGGAAAACGAGGGGATAAAGCTTGTAAAATATCAAAAACAGTCTGCAGTTATTGAAATAGAAAGAAGAGAATGTTAGTGGCCTCTTTTGCTCTCTGACTCCAAAACTAGTTCTGAGGCTAAAAGATTGCCGGCGTGATAATACCTCCGCTGAGCAATTTAAGCCCAAACACTCTGATGCTACAATCTGTCTTCTCTGCCTGATAGCGCTTTTCTCCGTTCTCCTCTCCAAATTACTTTCTTTCATATCTAATTATATTTGCTAATGATCTTATAAGAGAATAATGGAATGTGCTTGATCTATTACTTTTTTTTCCCCCCCAATACATAAATACAATGCGGAGGGAAATGACTATTGGAGACAGGAGGAAATGTTTTTGGTTTTTTTTGTTCTTGTTTTTTTATTTTATTTTTTTTTTTTATGTTTTTGATGAGAGTGAAAATGAAGCTGGGAGCTGCAGGGTCATTAATGGGCAATGAGCACAGAGGTCATCTCTCACATTCTCTTTGACATTTCTCTCATCTGACACGCCAAAACAATCACAGCCTCACCCGCACATCCTCCACCCTGCTCTGTATGCCTCACCGTTACCACGGTAATCTCCCAGATATCCACCAAGTCTCTCGGATCTTTTAATGGAAAACATTGAACTTTCTTAGGTTGACATTTGTTTATAAGTTGCTTTTGAGTATACGCTCAGAAAACGTGTTCATATATCAGGTTTGAATGGTGACGGTGAGTCGCAGACATGGAAATCACACAGTCGCTGTTGGAAATGCTGCAGTCACACTGGCTGTAGTTTAGCATGCATCTGGATCATTTTAGCTATCAGCTATCAGAGCATAATGTATATCTGGTGTGGATGGTCTGGTTAAATGCATACATACAGGATAATCTAAACCCACCAGTGTACTGACCACTGTTGTGCTTGTCTGCTAACCAATGGAGCATCATAGATTTTAACATATAAATGCAAAAGTGTTACTGTGGAGAAAAAAAAAAACAACATATATTATTTGATTTCAAGTGAGCTGATAAACCTGCAGGCTTGAGCCGCGTTCACGTCCCCTAACCAGAGGATTAGCGATGTTTACTGAGAAAAGCTGGCATGGAGGAGCAGCACATGCACAGCCATGAGCTCCGTAATCATAAACGACCAACACTAGGGTGGACATCCAACTTCTAATGTTGCCATTTTGCCATTTTGTTCTATCTTTTCTGTAAAATCCTAAAATCACAGTGTTATCTTTCCTATCACTGATTTTCTGGTATTTAAAAAAAAAAGAAAGATAGATTTTCCCAATTTTTCTTGACCAAAGCAGTCCTGTATTTCCCCTTAGTTGCTCCCTTAGTCTTAAGCTTTTCCATTCCATTCTCTATGCGTCCACCCCTCCTCCTTTTTTTTTTTTTTTAGTCTCTCCACAGGGCGTAGGACAAACCAAGCCATGACAGGCACTCTAAACCCCCTGCATTAATGGAAGGAAATGGCATTCGATCCCTGTTGATCTCCTAATCATTTCTGCTGAAATGATAATTAGTGCCCTTCCAATCCTCCCACAAAGGAAAAGAGGGCGGTGTGAGAGCAAGTGTGTAAATACAGAAATATATTTTAAAAAAAAATCTGCATCTTAGACACTATGACATCTCAGTCATAACCAACAAGTGCTTTCCTACACAGAGCACACACACACACACACACACTGCCTGGTGACTGCTGTCTGTGATTCTTTTCAGCTGACATAATCTTGATTGATTCGTTCAGCAGATAAAAACTGGGTCCACTTCTGCCCTTTTACTGGGGGGGTTGGAATATAATACAGCCTTTTATCCAGCAACAATGTAACATAATGGTGCTGGAATGTGCAGAGGGAAAAAAGGCCACATCTTAAATGCTTGTGACAGAGTGTTTTGTAAAAAAAAAAAAAAAGGGGGGGGGGGGGGAGGCCTGCAGGCAAAAGAAAAAGAGAAAGCAAAAATAAGAGCAAAAGACGGATGATCGTGACAGATTACACATTTTTCATGATTTGATCAACCTTTTAGATTGAAGAACTTATTTCCTGTAGTTTTATCACTTCGGAATGTGCTCTAACAGTGTAATCATAACTCCATTGTGAGTCACAGCAGAGTCACGTTGCCACGTCTCTCAAAAAGAAAACAAGAATTTAATTTAACACATTTTCGCATCAGCATAAAGGAGTTGAGGTCACCCTGTCTCCACAGATCACTAGCACAGTTTTATTTCCGCTCCTGGTTTGGATAAACTTGTGCATACATCATCTTTTCGCTTCCAATATTCTCCCATGTCTTAAAATTGGTTTGTTTAGTCACTGAATTATCCAAACAGTACGACTGTTTAAAGAAAAAAGCGAAGGCTTAATGTATGCAAGAGGGAAGAAATCAACCCGACAATATTGCACAGGGCAACGAGACACCGGGGTGTTGCTTTTAGAGAAGAAAATACAGAATATATTTAAACCTGTGGTATTTAACTATTTTTTGCTATACAATAATGTATTTGGAAAAAGAGAGTCTTTGCTTTGTGCTTTGAAATGTTAGAATCATGTGTCCAAGTAGAGTATATCTTAAACTAAAAACAATAATATTGCTAAAAAATGTCCCTAGTAAAGGGGGCTTCTGGCCCTGGAACAATTAGCCGAGTCAGCGCAGATATCTGGGATTTGAGAGTGGACGTCGTCAGATGGAATTGATTTACTAAAACTAAATTTCCTCCAAAATGTATGATGTACGCTGGAAAAAATGAAAATGACCATATCATTAAATACTTGTAACAATGTCGTATTTAAATCCGTCTGTCTGTCTGTCAGTCACTCTTTCTGTGAGTGACATCACCTGATAAGACGTCGTTCCCCACGTTGCTCTGTGGTTCTACTTGGCTTCGAGCCAGATTGTTTGTTCTTTTCAGGGCGCACACCAAGTTGTTATTTCCGACAGTTTAGCATTGTTAATCACGCACACATTTAAATTTTTTAAAAAATTCTCCCTCAAAACCCGAACACGTTACCTCCTCACTCCATTTAGGATGTGAAGACAGGAAGACATGAGTGAGGGATAACAAAACTGGAGCACCTGGCTTCCTTTTAGCATGGTTTCACCGGATTTCAGCAGTCTCTGATGATTCAACTGTTGCGGCTATAAACATCTGCTGCCTCCTCTGAGGAGATCTCAATTAAGACTCACACAACCGGGCACAACGTACATGCTTCACTTGTTTTTTTTGTTTTTTTTTCTACTTACTCCTGTCTGTTATTATTTTTTTTTTAATGAGGAAAAGAGGACAAAAGGTCTGGCAAACCCTTCGCGACGAACACGTAACAACGTAAAGACAGAGGTGTTGAGAGTAGATGTGTTGGCAGGGATTTTTTTAAAAAAAAGACCTCTCTGACAACTGGCAGCATTTTTGAGGAAATTAAAAAAAAGACTGAATAAAGCAACAACAACAAACTTCGAGAAGGAGCAGCCTGAAGCCCTCCCTCATTTCTTTTTCCACCATTTTTGAAAAGGCCCCTAAGAGAAAGAGACAAAGAAGAAGAACAAGTGAGTGTTGATATGATTATGTAAATGTAAACAGGATTTCCTGCAGACTGGAAGCCGTTTTTCTCTCTGACCCGTTCTCCTTGCAAATCTTCCATTTAAGACAAATTCCCCCGGGGAAGCTGCTTCGCCGTTACTTAACGGGATAATTATGATATACTAAACCTTTCCAAGATCAACCCCCCCTCCTGAAAAAAGAAAGCCATCCTCTTCTACCTTGTCTTTGCTTTCCCCCAGTCAATCTCAATCCATTTTCTCTCTTTTCCCTACTCCTCTTGGTCTCTGTAATTTCCATACAGGAATATTTCCTGCCCTGTACGGTAACACTGATCTCAAAATAGATATCTGTCAGCTCACAGTAAGACGAGTATTTTTGCTTTGTAACTATAGTAGAT
>CAAE01007586.1:0-26822 GCA_000180735.1 Tetraodon nigroviridis | reverse complement strand
TCCCGGCGGAGTTCTGCTGATTGCGTTCATGTGTTAGTTTCCTGCAGATACAGGCCACTCGGAGACTGATGCTGGTTTTTGTGACAGATGTGGGAAACTGAGTAGAGCCCAGGTTATTTTGAGCTATCGTACAGTAAATACTGAGTATTTGGGCCAGAATGTTAAATAAGCAACAGAAGTCCTTTTTCTCCAAAGGTTGCTTTTTATCAGGTCATCTCATATTAAAAAGCAACTATATTCATTTGGACTCCTTTGGATATTCTTGACTATTTCTGATGTAAACCTTGTGAAATTTTGCAGACAAAACTGTTGACTGTCAGGCTTTAATATTTGCATAATGTCTTAAAAACCCGCTCCTCTCCTGCTAAGATCCCCTTGACTGCCTCAATATCAGCAGTGAAACCTGCATCTGAGCTCCAGAGGTGTCCTCCTGCTGATAAATCCTTGACATGTCAGGCCAGCGTGTTCCACAATGTGATCAGACTGAAATGCCTGAGGAAATCAGCATAACAGGGGAATTCTTCCTTCTGGAATATTGGTCAATGCTGTGTAAATAATAGATAAGGCTGCAAAGGCTGTTTAATTCCACAGAGAAAAATGCTATTACGGTAATGCTTGAATTCTGAGAGTTTCTTTAAATAGGAATCAAGTTTTCCAGGTTTTATTTGAATGAGCTGTGATTTCGGATTTGGATAATAAGCTAAACCGATCATCTCTCTACAGCTGCCTGCAAGCCTGTTTTCCCCCAAATTTCTTTTGATAAAACTAAAATTTGTCAAGAATGGAACGGAGTCTGACCTACAAGCAAATACTGAATACTGAAGTCCCAACAGTCGCAGGAAAAGTCTTTATTGTCTAACAATAGCTGGGGAGACAAACTAAAAAATGACTAACCGCAATAGAAAACAGAGAAAAAACTAATGTGCAAAATTGACTTGGTTGAGAAACTAAAATCAAGATCCACAGGGAGTAAAATCTACAAGGAACTAAGATCCACAGAGAATAAACCACTGAGAACACAAAAAACACAAGAGTCCTTCACAGAGTCACAGAAGAAACAGCTGGAAGAAAATTGTTCTGGCAAAACCCAGCTTTTAAATAAGACACTGATCAAACTGGATTCAGATGTGCACCAACAAGACCAAAACGTAGCAGCAATCATAGAAAACATAAACTAAAACACACAAAATAGAAGCATCCGCCTGAGCATGTTGGAAAAATTGGGATTCAAATAAATGGACGTTTTCAAAAAGTAAGTAAGATCATTGTCAACAGAGGCAACATTCCCAGAATTTTACAGTGGACAGACAATAGAGGTTGCTAGCAGCGGGACAAACAGCTCAATTAATGTCTAAATAAGAATAAAAGGGGAGGATTTCAGCCATCTTCAGGCTGTAATTCGAATATGTGGCTCTTGCGGCTCTTGATGAGCCCAGAGGAGGCGGGCCAGCAGTGCACCAGGCTGCTCAAACATGTCTGACGCTCAAGGGTTGGTGTGTTAGCACCTTTATTAGCCTCATGTCAGCACATACCCTACCTACATATGTCTGCAACATATGTCTGCATCAGTGCACATATGTTGAAGTACCTGAGCTAAGTGCTTGTATCTCCCATCGGTGATTGCAGCGCATATTCAAGATGCTCTGACCGTGTCTAAATTGGTTTTTTTTTCCCTGTTATAAAGGAAACGCGTATAGCAGGTGTAACAAAGAAGGAACAATCGCTGCATTTTTTTCACTCTGTGCTCGTCAGCCACAGATGGTTGGGCTTTATATCATTGAACCAATTCGAATCGTGGCTGCAGCGTCTGCGAGAGAACCAGACGACATTTAGCAGCTCTGCCGCTGAGCTCCAGCCCTCTGTCACGTTGTGAAATCTAGTCCACATGCGGACAACAGTCAAGCCGTCAGCGAGAGGCCTGCAGACATGCAACTTGGTCAGGACTGTTAGAAAAGATGACTCATCCTTTCACAGCCTCCAGCATCGCCCTGTTCCGAGCAAATGTTGATGTAAGCTTTTGTATTTTTCCAGTTCACTCAAAGTTTGTAGCAAAGTTTGTGTTTTTAAAGGACACAATAATGCTAAAAGGCTCAGCTAGTCAGTATGTGGAGACTTTTTGCCGATCACAGCTTTTCTTTGATATAAAGAGAAATGAGCAGTCAGATATGCATGTGCAGAGATCCTGCATCTCAGTTTCAATCCTCGAGCAGTTCCAAGACTGCACTGCACCTGCAGATTGCTCCCTGGCAGCTCCTAACAGGACACGTCTCTGTCTGGATCCCCAGGAGATGCTCTCACTTCTATTTTGAGTTTCTCAGCTCAACTGTGCTGCCAGTCATTTATAGAAACAGAGGAGGCTCCATCACCATCTTTGTAATATTTAATGCTGTACGCTGCTGCTGGTTCTTTCATTTCCCTGTTTGATTAGTTTTATAGTAAACACATTATCCAAACAGCCCATTTAAATTGACTTTGGCTCAGGCTTCCTAAACATGATATTAAATATTAACGGAAAATCCAATCAAGCCCTCAGGTATGTTTTCCTCCTGTGAAAGATAAACACATTCATCTTTCTGTTGCAGCATCCTGTTTGCAGATATAGTGGGTTTCACCAGTTTGGCCTCCCAGTGCACAGCCCAAGAACTGGTTAAACTGCTGAATGAGCTGTTCGGGAAGTTTGATGAGCTTGCAACGGTAAGTTCTGCAAACCCAAGCTAGGTACACATATTAATAATTAAGTGTGTCTGATTTTGTGTGTGTTTGTGTGCAGAGTTGGCATATGCCAATATTGTGGCATCTTAACGTGCTTAATGTAACAATAACTTTATTATAATATAATTACGTCATGATGAGGAGTTGGCAGGCATTAATAATCAAGGCCAGATTTACAATGGGATAAACCCCGGTCCACTGGGGGAGTGAATTAGGTGAAAGAGACCTTGTCTCTTTGTTGCATGTTTTTTTACATAGTTTGTGATTTCTTGACCAAAACAAAAAGGTTGCTTTTCCCATTTGTAACATTAATCCGACTTCAACACCCTAAATTTGGCTGGCACGTGTGTCTCCCGTGGCGAGAAGGTTGCATCCGTGCAGATCACACTCCCAGTCTTATCTACGTGTAATCTGGCTTCCATTACTTACAACAGCACATGCCCTTGTCAAATCCAATAATCTGTGGGATTACAACCAACCCTTTTTTTGCTTTCATAGAACATTTTACAGAGCTTTGCCAAGATTTTCTATTTTTGTTTATTGAGGGTTTTTTGTTTTTTTTTCCAGGCATAAAATCTAAACTGTGCATAAATGCTCCTAAACTGACATGACTGTTAAACAAATTCTGTTTTAAATATAGAGATATGTTTGTTTCTCTGGTGTTGCACAATTTTAGCTTTTTTTTTTTTTTTTTTTCAACAAAAATTCTGGCTTGGCTCCTGGCTGTGTGTCTTGTGTTGCACTGAATGCTGTCTGCACCCGTGAAGCCAGTTATCGAGTGTGCCATTCCTGCCCTGACCCAAGGCCCCACTCATTCTGATCCACTCTGGCAGAAAAGTGGCAGTGCCAGTGACTCATATGTGGTGACTGTGGGCTCCGCATCACTTGTTCCATACGACAAGCGGGCGATACCACATGGCCACTGGGCAGCATCTCATTATAGCGTCCTCTCCTCTCCTCTCCTCTTTTTTCCTCTCCTCTTTTTCTTTGTTCAATGAGTATAAGTGCGTGTTCATCCCTCCACACAGCCTGTCACTGGTAAAGTGGTAGAAGTAAGACAAATTAGAAGCTGTGTGTGCTGGTTGCAGTCACGGCCAGTTAAACCAGCTCCTCTCATTCCCTTTAATATCTCCCCAGTGCCCAGAGAGTCTTCAGCATGAAAGCTATATTGCTGGAAACATGGAAACTGTGGCTCAGGACCGCGTTTGCTAATTAAACGTGGATCGAATGCCAGATAGTGCTGTGCTCTGATATCAGGTGCTGAAACAACACTGAAGATTGAGCTCATTATATTAACATAGTGAAATAACATAATTACTGTTAATACAAGAGCATGCATATCGAAGCTGTGCACATTTAATCTGTGTTTACTAATATTGACGGTGTTGATTAGGGTTGAAAGACATGCATATGCAACTTCCTATCTTGCTTTTTAAATCCATTCATGTTTGTTCACTTGAACAGGGACATTTGTTTCAAAATCAATCTCAGAGAAGAGTAAACTAAGACACCTACTGGTCTCTGCCACTCAGCAAACATTTCTTCTGTAGTCGAGTTTCTGGCCCGCTGTGATTAATTCACAATTGTTGCAACGCTGTATAACATTAATGGCTCCATCCCCGGATGTGTTGTTGCGCCTATGTGTGTGTGTGCAGCGAGTGTTTCCATGGCAGGGTTTTCACAAAGCTTTTTTTTTTCATTTTTGCCTTTCTTTTCTTCCCTCTTGGAACACCTCCCTGCATCACAGCTCTAAGACTCCTCCGCTCCTTGTTTCTGGGCTGTCTGATTGACATGCAGCAGCCTACTTCCCTCAATGATGTCTTTTATGCCCCGTGGTCCTCTGCTCTCTCTGCCTCTCTCATGTTTCCATTTTTAGGATGACTCAATGATATATATATTGCCTCTTACTTCCTTGACAAGTCGGAGTTTTCTTTCACTTTCTTAAAACTGCACAAGCATACAAAATAGGAGGCACTGTGTGCACGGAATGAATGATACGTTTTATATAAATCACTGCACTATGTGTAACATTGGATCCCTTTTTTGTATAGTTGGAATGAAATGGAATCCAACATCTACTTTTTAGTCCCTAACATTAATAAGTGCTAAAAATGAGGTTCACAGGTCTATGTGTGAATTTCTCCTTTTAAAGAACCCAGACAGCTTTTTCAGATATGAAATTGGCTCAAAAACGCCAAAGTGTTTTTTTTGTTGTTGTTGGTTTTGTTTTGTTCTGTATTTACAAATTTAAGACCAGGATTGTTCACCACCCCACGCGTCCGCCTCAAAAACCAGGATCTGCATGTAAACAGAACTTTAAAAAGCACGTTCTGGGTTTCTCGCAGCAGCAGGTGCGAGGATCGCTGTCAAGCTCCACCGATTCTCACGAGTGTTCTGAATGTGAGAAACTGTGGACTGAAGCAAAACCCAAAGCAAACAAGCCAGCTGGTTTCCAGTTTTTGCGTTACATGGTGAAGCACTCTGAAAAAGAGCTTTGCAAACATGCTCTTCCATGCGTTATCCTTAAAACAGAGGAAAATGTAGAATTATGATCATAATTAGAAGAAGAAGAATACAACGTATGCACTTCTGAATGACTTTTTACATGGGATAAAATAAGAAAAAGCCTAATTTAATTAATTTTCTAATTTTATCTTGTGTCTTTACAAGCCCTCCAAAAGTAGAACTGGAAGCCCTAATCATGGGCATCTTCAATAATATGTAACGACGCACCAATCTTTGTCTCCCTCTCAAAGACCAAACACATTGTGTGCAGCTCTCTCCTTCAGGGGCTTGTAGGAAATGAGCTGCTCCTACTTTCAGCTGGCTCATCACTTCCCTTATAATCATTTTCTGAGTGTTCCCTGTTCAATGCTTTTTGTTTTCCCTTTTTTGTCTGTGTGCACTGGAGTGTTTGTTAATTTCCATCTCTGCCAGCACGTCCGTTTGGAGGATAGAAAACTGCAAGACTACAGCTCCACCTGACTAATGTCTTAAAAACACCAGTCCGCCCTGTGTGCACCTTTCTTCCATGTGGATGACCACCTAGATGGCCCACAGTGCTTGTCACGTGATGGTGGTAATCCAGTTTGTGCCTGAATCAGCTCGCTAAGCCTTCGATGGTACAGATTAGCAAAGGAAAAGATATCAGAGTTGGAGTACCGTCTAGGTGCCAGGGTTTTCCCAGCTGTCATTGTGACCATGCAGATAACCTAAAAGAGGCCTTTACAAGACACAATGGTCATGAATTAACATCAAGCTACTATCTCTAAGGTCCCAAACTTTCATCAAAAGTAACATGTGTACTGTGAAGGGCCCTGTATTTATTTCCTGTGTTTATTTCTGGCTTTTATCTGGTGGCTGGCTTATGAGAAAACAAAAATGCCTGGCTCCTGATGTTGGATCTCTAAAACTGTTCCAAAATGTTTTACAGGGCAGGAACATGCAATTAGACCAAGAGGGCCAGTTTTAATTTTCATACCTTTTGACCCCCATTGAGTGGTGATCGCAGATCCAAAAAGGAGCGCTACCCATATACCCCGGATGCATTTCACCTTGACACACAAGGACATCTGCAGCCCAGATGTTGAGTGTAAGCACATAGGGAAAGTCATGTCCTATTTGCCTGGGGGATGCAAGCATGAAACGGACTGGCCAGGTGCTTCTCTAACTTCTCATCTAAGCCATCCTGGAAACAAACAGATGTCTCTTTGAGGGGACCACAGTGGACTTATATGCAAAAAATAAACGAAACACATGTAGCTATGCCTTTACACCATCTATTTCTAGTTAGTTTGTGTATTTTTTGTGTGTTTCTGTTTCTCTAACAATGTAAGTCTGCACCAGACAAATCGCCTTTGCCAACAAGCCCCTGTGTCTCTCTGCTGAAACTCACCTGTCTGGTGTGTTAAAAATAGAGCCTTTGTCTTGTTTACGACCACCGATGTGCATAATTATGAGTCTTTGTGCTCTTCACCTGCACGGCCAGCGATCCTATTACCTCCATGGAAACAATTGAGGGTTCGCTTGTAGGAAGATGTGTGTGGCCAACCTCTTCTCCCTCCTGACATTCATTAATGTGGCTCATATTTTTGTATAGTGGGTCGTATGTGTGAGCCACCTTTTTACTCCACAGCTCACTGTCCCAGAGAGTGACCTAAATTACTGCCCAAAATTAAACTAATTTATTTATTCAGTGCTGTATTGTGAAAACGTTATATTTTGCAACGCAATACCAATTGATTGTACCATAACTCCAAAGCAACAACAAGTATGATTTATTCTCCAATTTGGCCAATATTTTTCCACTAAAAGCAGGCTGGATTCATTAAGTTTACGGTCTATAAATAATGTAATGACTTTTTTCATTATACAATTTTATGTGGAAGAGTTCTAATTGATTTATTTCATGCAGTTCAGTTTGATTCAACTTTATTTTTATAAAGT
This sequence comes from Tetraodon nigroviridis, assembly GCA_000180735.1. Taxonomy (NCBI): domain Eukaryota; kingdom Metazoa; phylum Chordata; class Actinopteri; order Tetraodontiformes; family Tetraodontidae; genus Tetraodon; species Tetraodon nigroviridis. Next base: position 19,664 of record CAAE01007586.1, on the reverse strand, counting down.
ATGTCACAGATTCTTTTCAGAGGCTTTACAGATGCCCAGAACTTGTTTCTGTTGTCAAATAAACATGAACTGTAATTTAAATACATTTAAAATAGGCCATTAAATGTTATTTTTGTTAATACTACGCCTCTTTTTTTTTATTCTAGGAAAACCACTGCCGCAGAATTAAGATCCTGGGCGACTGCTACTACTGCGTGTCTGGACTGACCCAACCCAAGACAGACCACGCCCACTGCTGCGTGGAGATGGGTCTGGACATGATCGACACCATCACGTCAGCATTCAGATTTGTTTATTAGTCTGCTCTGGTGCTGAATTGCAACCACTCTGCCATCACAGTCTCATCTAATAAGCACTTTTTATCAACAATTGTGCTCTCACTTAAAATTGAAGTGCAGTTATACTTTCCCCCCCTATTATTGGTTACTTACATATTTTACAATTTAAAAAAAAGTCAGCTGTCGGTTTAATTTAGCTTTTTTTCATCTAAAAACACTTGAACTGAGCTATTGTCTGCAGCTCGATTACCATGTGTACTGTGAAGATTTTTAACACTGAACATTTGAGCCGGCAGAAGCACAGTTGGTGGAGGGAGCCGGCTTTAACTGAGAAAGAAAATAAGCTCTTTCACCGAGCTTCACTGAAATGATCAAGATTAATTTTTCCTTATCACCGTTTGAATGGCAAAAGTGTCCCTTTGTTTTGCCCTTTGTTCTATTTTGGGGGGTTTTGCAGCAGAGTAGATCATCGTCATTTTGTCTCGCTGCAGCAGATGTTCAGCATTGCTCACTCGGTGTGTTTGTGGGGTTTTTTTTCTTCTGTGCCTGTTTATGGTACGTGCAGACTTCCAGGCGGATTCCCGACACTCACATGTGTTCTGCCCCTGCAGGTCGGTGGCAGAGGCCACAGAAGTCAACCTAAACATGCGCGTGGGCTTGCATACAGGCCGCGTGCTGTGTGGAGTGCTGGGCCTCAGGAAATGGCAGTACGATGTGTGGTCCAACGATGTGACTCTGGCCAACATGATGGAGGCTGGAGGCTTGCCAGGGTCAGTACTCAGTTAAGAACTCACTTCTGTAATGTTAATACTCAGTTATCGTAGAATTGCTTTCTTTGCTTTTTAGTAAGGAGTCCATGACCTTGTAGCAGAGTTTTAATAAAAGGTTTTGTCATCTCTTCATCTGCAAGGCGTTGTTCAATCTCACTTTTGCATCCCACAGGAAGGTCCACATCACCAGATCTACACTGGAGTGCCTAAACGGAGATTATGAGGTGGAGCCTGGTAATGGTCACGAAAGGAACGCCTTCCTCCAAAAACATGACATCGAAACCTTCTTTATAGTGCCATCTCATCGACGGAAGGTGAGAGAGTTTATTGATTATTCTGTGCCGGGCAGCAACATGAGAAACATGAGATGGACGCTGCAGATTTAATCAGAACTCATAGCATCCTTCAGACAGAAACACGATGCTGACTTTAGTACCTGACATGATTTGGTGGCGGTTGTGACACATTGGTTGTAAACCAAAGGGCTCGCTGGATGTGCATTGTGCACGTGTCTTGGTGCACATCTCAGACAGATGTTCCACAAACACCTGCGGGGTGAATTCAACTCTGGTCTCCTGATACATCTTTAAGGCCTACTTTCTGCTTCAGTTCATTCCGGTCTTCACAGAAACACTATAATTTTTGCATGTATTTAAAGCAGCTTCTTCCACTTAGGTGCTCTTTTCTTTGATATCTGAGATTTTCTCAATCCTCTTAACAAGCAAATGGTGGGGCTTTATGAGAAGTTGAGAACATGCTGTTAGGGCTCTCCAGTGCTATCATTAAAGAACGCTGCTTTTTTTAATCACAAATGAACCTCACATATTTCCCTCACTTTTATAATAGCTCCTTGGCAACGAAATGAGGCCATCATAGTCCTAAAATGAGCAGTATTCAAGAGCTCAGGTGCATGTTCATGCTACCCAGTGCCTGTGCATGACGTGTAGACCCTTACATAATCTATATTCTTGCGTGGGGTGCAATGACTAAACCCTATTTTTTCCTCTTTTTTTGTGTGTGTGACAGATATTTCCTGGGTTGATTCTTTCGGACATAAAGCCTGCCAAAAAGATGAAGTTTAAAACAGTGTGCTACCTTCTGGTGCAGCTCATGCACTGCCGGAAGATGTTCAAAGCTGAGATTCCCTTCTCCAACGTCATGAACTGCGAAGACGGCGATAAGGTATAAACTCTGTCTGCGCCGTGAAAAGAGGCAAATCAATTTGTCCGGGCGTCCGCACAGGTTCCAGTGAAAACTCGAACTTAGTTGGCCATATGTGCCCGAGGGAAAATTGTGGGATCTAGCAGCAGTATGTGTCGGGGACAGCTGTTTAAATCCAGATTTTTGTGAATGTGTGTGTAGCAGTGTGTATTTTAATCATGATGTTTATTCGCCGAAGTCTCCCTATCTTATATTTAAGGTCAACGAGCAGTTTTATAATGATTCTCTTCTCTTCTCTCTCGCTGAGCGCATCAAATGGAACCTAAATTTAGAGTTTAACATACATGCACCAGTTCCAAATGCTACTTTCAGACCATACACACAATCTGGCGCTGTGAAATGACTTGTGCATTCAAGGCACGCAGGAAAAAAATAAAAATGAGGAAGAAGGCATGGATGGAGGTATTTTTTTTCCCCTTTTTTCTGCAGCAGGCAAATATTTAGTATGCACATGGCAGGAAGCAAGGATAGAAAAAAAGAATGATTGATTACATTTCTGCATTTTGAGAAGGAAACTAAGGGCAGATGATTGAAGACATAAAGATTGAAATCAAATGCAGATGTATAAAAGTAGGAAAAAGGATGACAAGAGGTGCTTAATGGGAGGTAATTACAGGATTTGAGGTCATCCGGCTCCAGAAAAATCAAGTCAATGAGTGATTTGTTGGCTCTGATGAACTCTTGGACATGCATGCACAAACATCACCTTGCCAGCACCTTGCCAGCTCTTGGCTGACGAAGATGTTCAATCACAACACGCAATTTTAGTGACAAAGTTAACCCAATTTGTGCTTCTAGTTGACTGTTCTTCCCTCCTGAGCCCAGTATGGTGATGTTTTCAACCTTCCTGTTTGTTGTCCTTGTCCTGCCAGCGGAGAGCTATGCGGACGGCCCCGCAGAAGCTGAGGAACCGCACCAACGCAAACCAGGCCAATCTGATCCAGAGCAGCCCCAGAACCCGGGTGAACCGCTACATCGGGCGGCTGATCGAGGCCCGTCAGACTGAGTCAGACACAGCGGACCTCAACTTCCTCACACTGATGTACAAGTGCTCTGAGCGGGAGCAGAGGGTGAGAGAATTCTGCAGACACACACTGTACCAGACAGCCTGAGGGCCGAACGTGTTTTGCTCACCCCCGTCTGGTGTCTGGTATTACTCAGTACCACCAGGTTCCTGATGAGTACTTCACCAGCGCTGTGGTCCTCTCTCTGATTCTAGCTGCCTTGTTTGGCCTTATCTATCTTCTCATCATCCCCCAGTACGTACAGCAGATTCTGTTCCTCTTCATTTCTGTCTTTCAAACCTTGGAACTAACCCCCACGTCTTCATCTCTGCTGTCTTCCATCACAGGGGCACAGCAGTACTAGTCCTTCTCGTCCTCTGCATCTGTTTCCTCGTGGCTTGTATCATGTACCTGCACATTGCTAAAGTACAGGTAATTACAGATTTTTCATTCTCTGTTCATGCCTCAACTTTCAACACGCTGGTTGATCAAACAGACAGTTAAGATCTTACCCCTGAGTCTAATATCATTATCCTATTATATCGCATTGTTTTCCTCTTCATCTTCTAACTCGTCTTCATTTTCCTGTCTTAGTGTTTTCCCGGCTGCCTGACCATTCAGATACGCACGGTTCTTTGCATCCTCATAGTGCTCTTAATCTACGCTGTGGCCCAGGCCTGTGTGGTAAGTTCAAAAGGCAACTTTAAAGAAAAGCTTGGCATGCACATGAGAACAAAGAAGTGTGAGGAGAGCCAGGGTCAACCTGGGGGGGATTTGGACGTCACCATCAAGCTCTTCTTCCACCTGAGCTCTCCGGTTTTTCCAGGTGGGCTGCATGCCCTGGTTGTGGGGTAGTGCCAACGCCAACAGCTCCATCGTCATCATCGACATGGACAGCGGCACCAATCGCACCATGGCCGAGCTGCCCTGTGACGGCGCCCGTTACGCCTTCCTGTCCTGCGTGGTGGGCACGCTCACGCTGGCGCTCTTCCTGCGCATCTTCTGGCTGCCGAAGATGGCGCTTATGCTCCTCCTGGGGGTGTTTTATGTCACTGTGTTGGAGTTCAGCGACTTCCGCAGTAGCACAAAGTGAGATTTGCGTCCGCCGTGCGAACACAACGACGCCAGCTCGCCTGCAATTGTTGCTTCTGTCAAATCTTGGAGCTGCATGAAAACAGCTCACACGTCCATTCACAGCGAGAACCCCTGTTACCCGTTACAATTGTGCGCCGTTCCAGAAAAAGATAGGTGGTGATTGAATAATGAACAGATTTTTAGAGGGACATTTATAGCCCTGTGAGGGCGTCATTGCTTGTCTACAGCCCACACACGCGCTTTCATCCATTTTGTAATGCAGCACATGCGCTCATTAGTTCCAAATTGGAGGCCAGAAAGGACAATGTAGGCCGGATGGTGAGAAGAACACATCAATGCGGGGCCAGGCCAGTTTTATTAGATCAGAAACAGGCATGCTAATTATACTAAAGCTTGTACAGATACGTTTGTCTTTTAGAAGATCGATATTACTTTATTTTATCCGTTTAGCGGTGTTTTAGAATAACACACGATGCTTACAAGCTACTTTCACAATATTTCTAACATGACTAGTCACTGGTCCTGACAGCGTGGGGGGTCTATCCCTCCCTCGTGTAGTTCTCTGTGTGGTCCGGTGTAATGCTGACTCCTGTGTTGTTCTTTCCCACAGTGGGGGGTCCTTCCACATCCGAGGCTACGAGCCCATCCTGTCTCTGTTGCTCTTTGTCAGCGCCCTGGCCCTCCACTCTAGGCAACTCGACCTCAAACTACGCTTGGACTTCCTATGGGCAGTGCAGGTCTGTGTGTTTGGCTTAAGTATAATTTTAGTGAGTTTTAACAGAAATATGTTTAATTTAGCAAAAAAAAAAAAAGTAATTTAAAAGGAACTATTTGCATTTGCACTTGTTATTTTTGAATGCATTTGTTTTTCACCTCTCTTTTCTCTCTTTCAAGAATATGACATAACAATTGCATAGCAAAAATGTATGGATAGCATATCGGGCTTAACGATATACATTTATAATATAATTTAATCATTTCGTGTCTCTGAGGAGAGAAATTAAGTCCAAATGCGTAAGGGTTTCTTCTGCCCCCTCGTGGTAACAGTGGGGATTGCGCCCACAGCTGTCCGTACTTTTTTGATTGTCAGGCTGAAAGAGGAGAGAGATGGCATGGAGAAAGTCAAGCTCGACAACAGGAGGATTCTCTTCAATCTTTTGCCTGCACACGTTGCTCAACACTTCCTCTTGTCAAATCCCAGAAACATGGTGAGACTCTGAGAAGCAGAGAAGCAAGAAACACAACCAAACATGGGGCCTGATTAACAAACTTGCTTTTCCCCATTAGGACCTCTACTATCAGTCTTATTCACAAGTCGGCGTCCTGTTTGCCTCAATCCCAAACTTCAACGATTTCTACATCGAGCTGGACGGTAACAACATGGGGGTGGAATGCCTGAGGCTGCTGAACGAGATCATTGCTGACTTCGATGAGGTGCTGGAGTGATTCTTCTTTTTTTTGTGTTCTTTCTCTCCGGAAATAAGCATAAGCCTCTGGGAGAGTTGCTGCTCTGTGTAATTACCTGCATGCATCTTTTGCAGCTCATGGATAAGGAGTGTTACAAGGACATAGAAAAAATCAAAACCATCGGCAGCACATACATGGCAGCTGTGGGCCTGGTCCCCACCATTGGTACCAAGGTGGAGGTTTTTTTATTTGATTTTTTTCTGTGCTTTTCTTTGCACAATTGAATTGGAAATTAAAGTTTAATTTGCTCCAATGTTTAGGTCAAGAAGTCAGTCTACGACCATCTGAGCACCATCGCCGACTACGCCATAGAGATGTTTGACGTCTTGGATGAAATCAACTATCAGTCGTACAATGAGTTTGTCTTAAGAGTCGGTGCGTCCGGGCTTGTAAATTTGTTTGTCACACAGACCTCTGATGAACTGCACTGTAACCTCATTTCATGTTTAAATTGCTGTAATTGCAGGGATTAACGTGGGCCCGGTGGTGGCGGGAGTCATTGGGGCAAGGCGGCCTCAGTACGACATCTGGGGGAACACTGTCAACGTAGCGAGCAGGATGGACAGCACCGGGGTCCCGGGAAAGATCCAAGTGTGTAGCACACCTCTTTAGTAATTTTGTTTAACAATTACTTTCTTTTAAAAGGAACACTGGGTTAGTCTTAGTTGCCTCCACAGTTGCGTTTGCTTTACAGTTTTGACATTTCACTTTTTGTTTCCGTCTGAAATGCAGGTGACTGAAGAGGTCAATCGCCTGCTGCACACAAACTATGACCTGGTGTGCAGAGGAAAAGTCAGCGTGAAGGGCAAAGGGGAAATGCTGACCTACTTCCTGGAAGGGAAGGTTCAGGGCGTGGGCACTGTGACCACATCTTCAGTGGTTCGTTCCGCCAGCCTGGCACGCCGGATCCACTCCTGCGGCAAAACCAGCGTCCCGACCAACCTGGGCAGCATCTCCCCGGCCCTTGCCAGTGTGGGCGGCAGCCCGCTGACCAGCGCTGCCAGCAGCAGCAACAGCCAAGCGACGTGCCAGCCCTCATCCTGGGTCCCCACAGTGGCCGAAGAAGACGAGGAGGACGAGGAGGAGGACAACTTTGAGGTCACAGAGATTAAGATCGAGGCAGCTGTCGCAGATGTAGCAGTGTAGGACGAAGGAAGAGCACACTTTAATTACATTTCTAAAAAATTGAAGGCCTGAAGAAGGAAGGGTGAAAGGTCACCTGCTGATCCCGAACCAGGAATGTTCAGATTTAGGACATAACCATCCGGAGAAGTGACGGTACCACACAGACAATCAGAAGTCCCTGAACAGGGGGAAAAATCCAGTAATGGAAATCCCTGACATTTTTGTACCTGATGATTCAGTCTGTGGTGTTCCGGGGTTTCCTCCGATCCATCTTTGGTTTAAACGTGCTACATATTCCAACATTTATGGAAGTTTTCTGAAAACAATTGGTCGTGCTGTCGCTCTTGCCATATCTTTCTGAGTATGCCAAGGACGCATTGCATTAATTACAAAGATTCAATCCTCCTCTTCTTCTTCTTCTTCTTCTTCTTCTTCTTCTTCTTTTTCTGGTGTAAGTAAGCCTGCATGTGTGTGCTCGTGAGCGTGTGTATGCATGCATGGTTCATCTCTTACTGAGATGGCACAAAAGTCTTTTTTTATCAGTTTACTGGATGAAACCAGTTGACAGCCATAGTAACGTTACTCTTATTGAACAAAAAAACCAAAGTATCGAGCTTTCCTGAATTTCAGTTTGATGATTTCTGTTGCCTCACCATACTGCAGTAGCTTGGGTACATTTGGCCTATGGAACTCCTTACTAGACCTAAAAAAGTGTCTTTGGATACATTTATTAATCACATAAACTGACGATCATGCAGCACACACTACATTAACTTAGATGCAGACACAAACTCTACAAATGCACAGTTTGGTCTTTGAGCCTTTTCGAATGCACCCTCAAAACGTGAAAATGCCACCGGAACTCAACAGTCTAGTTCCTTTTTTTTCATAACAACTAAAGTCAGACATCAAGGTTTTCCTCTAAATAAATCTCAGACATGTGAAGCGCTTCATCTATCACTCTAGCCTAAATCTTCACTGTCATAGAACCTTCACTTGATCTGCAAAAGTGTAAATACATCATGTTTTTTGCCTTATTCAATAAGCTTACAGTGATTGCAACCTGCCTTTTTAGATATATTCACTTTGATATGCAGATCATACCTTTTGTAAATAGCCAAATTCTGTAAACTTTGTTGTATCTTGTACAGTGTAAAGTTGGGTTATTGAATATTTTGTAATAAAGACAATATTGGTGTATAGAAAGAGTCCAACTCTTTTTTAAAAAATAATGTTAAAGTGCTTAGCTACTGAGTTGTGAAACAAGTGGGTGTCTGGGATTGTGTTTTAGTGTGAAAATAAAACTTTTTTTTGTTTTTTGTTTTAGCATACATGAGCCATGTGAGACCCGTAAATCCAAAGCCTAATATTTACATTCTGACCCCAGCACGTCAAGCGTGGGTGAGCACACAGAAAATGATCAGTGGGTAGCAAACAGAACCTTTTTACAGACGCTTTCGCTTGTTAGTTACAGTCTATAAAAATTCATTTCTCACACCTGAGTTTAAAGCTCTTAGCATAACAACCTTCACGCTGCACAGGATTATATGGCAGACAGAGGGGGTGGGATGGGGGTGGGCGTGCGCTGTGCCGGTGTTCTCCTATTGCACTGATGTTATGCAGGGGCTAAATCTCTAACTTTGATTCGATGTGCACAATGAAGAGAATCTAAGGTAAACGGTGAGTCAGAAGAAAATGAGATAAGGAAGCACTAACATTCATTTAGGGTCTCAAATGCAATGAAAACAATCTGTATATTTTTTGTCAGGTCTCAGACCAGCAGCTGTGACACATTTTATTCAATCAGGTACCTTTCTATACGTTTTTGGAATAAAAATGTACATTTTTTAGTTTTTTTTCCTGCCAAACAGGAATTCTAGTAATGCAATTATTCTTCATTACTCATTTATGCCTTCATTTGTTTCTTTATCACTAATATTACTATTCCGTTTTAATAGTGTAGAATTTGTACTTACCCAGTTGCGTCTCCCCCTACTGGTTGTTGGATGAACTGCAGAAGACGGTGAGGCTCAATCCACTTCTGCTCTGCATCTGCTCCGTGTTTATACGTTATTCCTTCATATTTTTAAATTCTCAGCATGTATTTGATCCAACCAAACTTCAACAGGACCAGCATAACACAGCGCCTGAGCTTAGAAGACTTCTCTCCTTTCCCACTCTTCTACTCTTATCTCACCTGCTACTAATTTTCCTCCCAGCTGATTTGAATAAACTAATCAGTATGAACTACAGCGTCTTACAGCTAAATGGACTTTCAACAGGAACATGTAAGTTTTGGGGGTTTTTTTCACTGTTTTTTCCCCACGAGTTAAAAAAAACAAAAAACAAAACAGTAAATGATTTTATTGCTCTTTATTGCTGTGTGTGAGGAAAGAGGCCCCACCTGGAGCCCATACAGGAAGAGTCAGAGGTGGAGGATGAATGTGACAGAGGTGAAACAGAAGAAACGCAAGATAAGGAGCTTCAAAGTCCAGTAGGTCATGGAGATGATGAAGATGATGAGCTGACTGTTCTCCGACCAAGGAGAGTGTCTCGTTCCTGCAGTCAGAGTTTTTCTCAAGTGCAGTTAAACAGGAGCCAGCAGACGGAAACAGGGCAGCTCTCCTCATCGCGTCAGAGCATTAGCGCTCTTCCCAAAAGGTCATTTAATTTCTCCAGGCTCAGACTGCACAAGCATGCACCACCCAAAGCACCACTAAGAAGGCAGACAACCACCAGGAGACAGCAGAAGGGCCATGACGTGAGTTACTCACATTAGCCTACACAGATATTTATATTCCAATTAAGAAATGTCTATTTTTGTGTTGGTTCTTTCCACCTAACAAGGAACCATTTCCTAAGTGGCTGGCAGATCTGATGATCAACATAGAACAAGCAAAAAGTCACCCACTGGTGGTCGAGTAGACCACAACACTGATACCACGCTGGATTAAAGAGATCAAACTTTTCCTGAGTTTCTTCACAATCAACCAGAAATTAGAACCAGCCCAGAAAACAACTCGAGAGTTTTTTGTTGGTTTTTTTTTTCATTGTTTGCATGGAGGTGAAGCAAACAGAATCCCTGGCATGGGTTTATTATTTGTGCATCATCAGTAAAATCAAGTATAAAACAATAAATGTACAAAAGATAAATGTACAAAAAAAGAATGACGCAGACATGGAAACATGTACATATTATGAAAAATACTACACCCAAAAAAGCAACCAGTCTCTGTCAAGACAAACATGTTGTGGTTCCACTAGGACAATCTATAATTCTGACGTTATGCAATGAGGGGAATGCTCGCGTTATCTGTCTGCCTGATAAGGACAACCTTCATAAAAGCAGCGGGACGCACAAATAGGGCTTAAGTTAACAATGTCAGGGTGAAACGCTTCAGCATTACTTTGCAAAATAGGTGTTGTTGAACAGCCGTCATGTTCAGTTTTAAGATTCTTCCATCACTGACTTAAAGCCCTTTAATTCCTCGAGTTACTTCATGTTTCTTTTTGTGGATGTTATTCGGTGCAGCGCTATTGAAAACAGCTAAATTCACATCACTGTTGTTACAACCTCAGAGGTAAAGGGATCATTAAATTAGTCATTCAAAAACAGGGTTGTTTTGTTGTGCAGCTGCTTCATGACCCAAAGTCAATATTGACACCAGACCCTGTGAACCTGGATCTATGCACGTCGAGCGGGGTCATGCACTGTTTCCAGAGGCTTTCCACCCAGGGGCCGGATCTCCATATATATATGGACCCCTGCTGCAGAGCAGAGAGATCCATTTAGAGGAAAACATACTGAAGCACAGAGGAGAGATTTATCTGGAGATGCCTGGATTATATGAGAAGGTAGTAGCAGTGGCAGCGGTGGTGTCTGTGGCTGTGGTCAGGTCGTCCCCGGTGGTGGGGCCGGAGCCAATCCGCTGTGCCCCCTGCACGCAAGAGACCCTCAACGGCTGCCCCGCAATCCCGGCGGACTGTAAGCAGGTGCTGAAGGAGCCGGGGTGTGGCTGTTGCATGGCCTGCGCTCTGGAGAAAGGAGCATCCTGCGGGGTACACACAGCCCACTGTGGCGAAGGTCTCCGCTGCACCCCCAGACCTGACGAAGCCAGACCTCTGCACGCCCTGACCAGGGGACGGGGGGTCTGCACCGAGGACCCAGGACAAGGTAACGCCAATCTTATATGATCCATAAAAAGAAAAGTGCTGAATTTACTGATGCTGACATGATGATTTTTCTTACAGAGACTGAGGGTGTGACTGACCACGGATCCGTGCACTACCTCCTGAGCCTCAACCTTCCTGTTGACCACCAAGACACAGCTGAGGGTCAGGAGAGCATTAAGGCCAAGCTGAACGCAATCCGCAACAAACTGGTCAGACAGGTGAGCGACATAACCCCAGTTTCTATGGGCCGATCCCTCTGTTGATACGGCCAGAATGATATTTACAGTCAAGGTCTGGATGAGGAGCATTTGTGGTCAGTTCTGACGGTGGGGTTTTCTCACAGGGTCCCTGTCACACTGAGCTGCACGCGGCTCTGGACACCATCACCAGCTCCCAGCAGGAACTGGGAGAGAAATTTACAACTTTTTACCTGCCCAACTGTGACAAGCACGGCTACTACAAGGCAAAGCAGGTACGCTGAATACTACCAACAACATCACTTCAGAGTTTTTCCTTCTTTTCTATTTACAAAGCAAACACCGAAGCCTTCAGCGGTCGGGTAAATGTCCTCACATTCCGCCTTTGTATTCCAGTGTGAGTCATCTCTGGTCGGACCACCAGCTCGCTGCTGGTGTGTCTCCTCCTGGAATGGAAAGAGGATCCCAGGATCGGACGACCTGCTTGGGGACTCTGACTGCAATCAGGAAATCGCCCAGTGAAGAAGAACCCAGGGAGACCTTCAGAAGCATGTAACTTAAAATCTGGAGCAGACACGTGAAGGAAGGAGGGGGTCTCATGTTGTGTGTATCTACCGACACTTATTTATTCAGAGAATGTGAACTTGTACATTAACCATTTGGCATGTTTAGATCTAGTTTCAGAATGTTTCCTATTTTTAAAGACGGTAAATAGGGCAACACTGCTTACATTTGTGTTTCTGACTAAACAACTCCACCTCATGTCCACAGCTCTGCCAGGCCCTCAGCATCTCTCTCTCTCTTTTTCCCTTTTTTTTTTTTTTTTCATTCAAATTGGATCTATGCACAGCCGCTCATTTATTTGACATGTTGACACTGAATGTATCTTCATTGGTGTTTCCTCAATGGGCATCGGGGGAAATACTTAAAATGCCACAAGTATGTGCATGGCCTCGCACAAACATATCAGAGCTCATCCAAACCGCCGGAGAGGTTTGGGCTGGGTTGCTCATGTCTACCTCGACTCCTCACTTCAAATCCATGGGGTTTTGGCAGCGCGATTGCTGGCATTTTGTTCAATTTATAGACCTTTATTTATCTGTTTTGATCTATTTTTGCCTGTGTTTGATTATTTATGACTTGTGTGTTCATGCTTTTATTTTATTGTTGAACCTGCAGGCTGTATAAAAATGCTGCTATTCCTTCATTTTTGTGACATTTTCTGCTTACCTTATTCCATTAAAACGGTAGTATTAAATGACCAGTTGAGTTTTTATTGCCAAAAACAGGAAAGACTGAAGTCAGTGTGGTTTTATACTGCCTTTATTAAGCAAAAATAGACCTCTAAGGGTTGCATTGTAAATGCAAAACAGCATATTTACTTAAATCATGGCAAAAGGTGACAGTAATCACACAGAGAGCAAAGATAACAGTTTGTGGTCTTTAACCCAAATATCCAGCTTATGTAAAGTGACAACAACAGTAACAACAACAGATTATAAAAAACCTCTGACTTTCTGTGCTTCCAGATCAAGCATGAAATCTTAATACGCGCGGTAGGTAATTGAGCTACACAGTCAGGCCCTTCCAGGAGCGGGCAACAAAACACAAGTTGTAGCAAAGAAACGTTTAGTAAGGCACAGCGCGCTTCTTCTGAAACATATTCATTCATACAAACATTAATGGTTGTCAGGACAGCACACAAAAAAGAGACCACAGGCATACAAATTACGATTACACATCTCAAGCCTGTACACGTGTGCAACGCTGTTTATTTGTGCGTAAGTAAAGAGCGACAAGTACAAAATGTCAGTTTTGTTTTTTTTTGTTGAGATTTATGTGTATCCTCTTCTTAGACGTTGTCCTTTTTAGGTCAGGGACAGAAAAACAGCTTATGAGGAGCCTGTCCATGGCAGATAAGTTCACACTGAAGTTTGTTTTTTGTTTTTTTTTTCCTTCTTTTGCTTTTGCCCTGCCTCAGAAAAAAGGTCCCTCAGGCAACGGATAGAAATAGCAGACGTCCATATATCGGCCGAGCCATCTCGTGACCTCTCTACCAATATCCTCGGTGTCCCAGTTTGTTTACAATTCTTCTGGAGCTCGAACCCACCCTTCCACCCTCCGCCCTGCTCTGCTCCTATTGGGTCTCGGAGTTGTAGTACTGGGCGTCTGCTCGCTCCTTCCCGTGGAAACCTGGCAGGGGCTGCCCGTATTTGTCCACGCACCAGCAGAAGCCCCGCTTTCTGCCTTTGGATGGACGACACTGAAAGTGAAGCGAGGGACAGGAGGTGAAGGACGCAGTCAAGGGAGATGAATATGCAGCTTTACGGTTAATAAGCCACTTTACTCAATGAGGTGGAACCGCAATAGTTAAGAGGCATTAATGGTCAAATGTTGCTGAGTCGACGCAGCCTTGGCTATCACACACACTGTGGTATTTTGAGCTGCTTTTATGGTCTACCTCTGTTACACACACGCATATAGAGACATTTAAGGTAAATAGAAACCTGGTAAAATATTTGCTTAGTCCCATTTGTGAACAAATGAGCACCGAGATCTATTTTCAGAAGCTGGTGGCCAGTACGAATCATCTGTTGCTGATTATACCCCACAGCTCCAAATTATGGGTACTACAAATGACTTACAGAGTCTGTGGAGCTACCCAAGGGCTGTTATTTTACTGCCAATTTTACTAAAGGTCAACCTCTTCTCCAGTAAAACATGCAGCCATTCATTTAAAGGGCTAAAGCCACTGCGCTGCTGCCTCGCAGAGCTCATCAGGAAGCGAAGCGTCTCTAGTCGCCTCAGCTACCGAGCTAATCTGAGCTGCGGCGGGGCGCCGGGGAAGTACACCGCGTCGAGCTGCAAGACAAACGCAGAGCAGCTGGTGCGGAACAATCGACAGTTCAAACGCATTTAAAGGTGTTTCTGAAAGGTTTCGGGGTGGCACGCTCCACGGAGTAAACTTGAAATAAAGACAATGGCGCTGGCCTTGGGAGGTTGGTCACAAGATGATTGTGGGACAAGAAGAAGACTTTCATTAAGCAGGAGGGACTGCTATGGTATAAGTAAAAGCTGCCTTGGTGATGCAGTGGCACGGGAGCACTAAGTGCCTCCATATGAATGCGTCAGAACCGCTCATTTATTACAACCTGATCGTGGGTGAAGCATTCGAGCGCGGGGATGGTTGCAACTCTATTTCTGTGCACGCTTTTTCAAAAGTCCAGCAATTATGGGGGGAGCGCGTCGGGTGCCCGCGGCCACCTTGACGTCTGTCTGCCTGGGAGGGTTACTGGTAAACGGAGCATCGTGCCAGCTGTTAACCCCACTGGGGTTTGGGCCCTGTGGTTCCAGTCTCCAGAGCCAGTGGCTAGGGTCTGCCTCACTGGTGTGGTGGTGCAGTGATGAGGCTCTAATAACTAGCAAAGAATACAGGAGGATAGCTGCAGATCTGTAATTGCTCTCCATGAGACTGAAGGTTTGAATCACTGGGCTTCATGGTCCTTATTTAATGCAGCATCTTTCTGTTACGCAACTAGGTTAAAAACAAAGCCGAGTCTCGGCTACTCAACGGAGAAAGTCAAACGTGATTCTGTATTGTAGCAAAAGTTGAGCTTGAGAACACGTTTACCTGCTTTTTCTTGTAAAAGCCTTTCTTGTCACAGTTTGGTATGCGGAAACCTCTGGGGTTGAGAATGTCTGTAATCTTGAGGCCGCTCAAAATGCTTTCGATCTCTCTCCGACAGGGACCCTGTCAGTGAAGAGGAGAGGAGCAGCAGGCTTTACATTTACATGCGTTTATGTCGAATGACACTCTGGATGCCAAAACATCGCTACGAGCAACAGATATTGTTAGGGCAACATTGGAGCCTTATAATTAACTTTCAGTAAATCAACATTTGATCAGTTTTAAACGTTTGTAAAATAAAACCATCTGCCTGCATTGCCAAGACCATGTGGCACCATCAGCATGCAGACAAACTTTTGTGTCACTCCTTTTTTTCCCAAAAGGGGAAGAAAGAAGTCAAGTGAAAACAGCTGCAAAGCAGCTAATTACTGCCCAGTATTTTATGATCCCATATTCTAAAGGTGGAAAAAAAAGCACAATAATTGTCGAGTCTGATGACCCAAAGCCTCTCAGCAAAACCAACCAGAAGTGCTTAATGCACCTTTAGTAAAGATGCTAAGAAAGCACACCCTCCCGCGCTGTAATACCGAAACAATGGCAGTTAGAATATAAAGAAGCTAAGCAATTTAGCAGTTTGCCAAATCCGCTTAAAACTCCTGCACTATACACAAAGGATGGGATAAAGCGAATTCAAAGAGTTCTGCAGAGTAGCCAAAAAGCTTATCCTGAAGTCCAAGTACTCCAGTTACTAATCAAAGCAGCCAGTCAAAGCCCATTCCTGGTGTGTGCTCACTTCTCTGACCAAAGAAGAGATTAAAATAGCAACTGGGCTTCCAACAGGCACTCACATAGGCCAATCCATCATTTGTTGGCTCCCTGTACACCCGGCACGCGGACGCCTTGTGGCCAAACAACCGCCTGACCCAGGTCAGCCACATGGCCATCGTACCCGCTCGCTGCCATGCTCGCTTGCCAACCATCAGTACCGCTAACCAAAACATTTTGTCACCCGCAGGGGGAGAAAAACACCATAACACAGAGGAAGATGAGAAAAACATTCCTCTAGCGCGCAGAAAATATTGGTTGCGGTACTTACATAATCAGGCTCCTGTTCGGTCTCTACAGAGAAGTTTTGTTGGTCGGTAATGAGCGGTCCCGGGAGCTCCTCCATTTTAAAGCTCTGGGTTCTCTTCTGCTCCCGTCTGAGGACGTCTGACTTGGCAGAGGGGAGAAAGGGGTTAAGTGGAGGTCTTGGGGATCCCATGGGTCTGTGGGTGCTGTCTGGGGTTTGAAGGCCTGAGCTGGTGGAATTCCTCTCCTCCTCCTGAGTCTCAATATTCTCTGCTAAAGTTTGAGAATACGAGTTTATTTACCAAACAGTAGATTTAGATTGTATGCTGATTCCTGAAATGATATTAGATAGTTTTATTGCTAAGTGAATGAAACTCGTGACAGCTCTCACTTGATTCCACTTGTTTTGCTGAAGAGCTGACCCAAATACATTTAAAATAAACACTGAGCCTTTTTTTTTTTTTTTACATTCTCAAACATCTCTTATGTTATACCTTTCTTTTTGTTAAAAAAAAAAAAAACAAGTGGAATCGACATTTTAACTTGGCAAACCATCTGTTTTGTGTAAGCCACGATTGAAAATTGCGCGTAAAACGCGCGACGCTTACCTGGAAGTTCATTGACTGGAGGCGTCGGTTTGGGCGTGAGTCGTTTATTGGTGGCGTTGACACAGATCCCCCGTCCCTCCAGCAGAGCCTGCAGAGGTTTCGTCTCGCCGGGCTGATGTTGACAAGTCAGCCCGGAGCCGCATCTGCTGGTGTAGATGCCGCACGGCTGACCGAAAGGCAGCGCGCAAGTCACGCAGCAGCCGCAGCCCGGTTCGCGGACTTTTTCCACGCAGTCCTTGGGTAACGGCTTGCACAAAAGACGGGCTCCGGCGTCGCACGGCTCGCATTTGATAACGGGTCCGACCGCACCTGACCTGCAGGTGAAAGATGCCAGGACGAAAGTCATGCAGAGTGCGCGGAGGCAGGGATCCATCGCGGCGTCTGAGCGCGTAAAGTGAGGAAGAGCACTCCGGAGGTGGCTTTTCAGTATGCAGCGTCTCTCATTCACATCAAGCCATTGGACACACAAACATCTCAATATATAGACCCCCGTGACTGTAGTCACACCCCCGAATAGCTTGTGGTCTAATTTACTGCGTATTCCCCAGTGGGGAGAAAAAAATGGCAACACCCTTGCGCAGGCACTACAACATTTTTCCATCACAAAGAATGAGATTCAGCAGGGTGCCAAAGCTTTTAAACCGTGACTACAACTTAATACATTTTTATTTCCGTCTTAATGATCGCGCACTGGTTAATACATGCGCTCATGGACAAAAACAAACGCCAAAATGAGAGAGAAAAAAAGTTTTCGTGTGTGGAAAAAGGTCGAGTAAGTCTGCCTGCTTCCATCGTGGGGATCGCAGCACGGTCTCGTTTTACTCTCTTCCCTCTCTAAATGTTTCACCTGCAGCATTCTTCTCACTCAGTTGGGAATCTGGAAGACTCCACCGTCTGTCTCCTGGACCAGCCATGTCTCCACAGGTCCAACATGCAGCTGCTGACCAAGACTGAAAGCTGTGAATATCAGTTCTGTTCTGTTTGACATCCAGATATTCTGAAATTGATTCCAAAATTCCCTAACTTGTTTTTAAGATTTTAAATGGGTCAACATCCTTGAACTTTTACACACCCTTTTTCCTGTCTGGGCAATGAGGACAAAAAATATGTTAAAAAAAGTTCATCTCTTTGTCATGCATTGTTGTTAGCAACCAACCATTAAAGATAACATATAAATAAACATGAGCTAGAGCCGGGTGCCCCTTTCAGAAGACCACCATATAAAGCAGGAACCCTAAAGGGTTTGGGGTGAGCCAGCCTTTGATTTAACCACTTGTTTTAATTTACATTTTAAAAACAAGCCTACAGCAGAACATTATCATTTTTGGATAAACGGCTCTGTTAAGTGGCTTCATTTGCTGTTCCTGTGTTCGTTCCCCCTTGGCCGTGTGTGTGTGTGATTAATGGTTTTGTGCACATGTGAGTTATTTGCATATATGTGTGATCTGTGGCCAAGAAACTGTTGCACATGGCCCCCAGTGACCTGGTGGATGGTCTAACCCTGGAACTGTGACCGATGTAAACATTACAGGATTATTCCAAAACCTCGGATAGATATGCATCAGTCTGCAGCTCCAAAACACTCATATTTCAAAAACATAGAGGGTGTGCACAATGAGTCCAGCAATTTCACAAAAGGAAGTCAAAGTTTATTTACACAAATGAAAGAAGAAATAATAGGAAGGTTAGAAACAAGGGTCCGCTACTCAGGCCAACCCACAAAAGACCGTCGGACCGGGTGCAGAACATCTCCATTAAGCTCTAACAAAAAGAAACAAAGCCATGAAAAACCTAAACACTGAGAACCAAGCATGTTCTAGACTTTCTGACCAGTAAACCCAAACATGGTGGCCTTTCCCGAGAGCTGGTCCCAGTCCCCCTCCTGATACACCAGCACTCAGCCAATCAGTCAATCAGCCACACCTGAGAGGAGAACAGGCACAGCTCTGTGTGTGTACGTGTGTGTGTACGTGTGTGTGTGTGTGTGTGTGTGTGTGAGAGAGAGAGAGAGAGAGCGTGAGGGAGAAAGATTTTGTGGGCTAGTGATGTTAAATTAGGTTAGGTGTAAATTAGTGATGTGTGAATTAGGTTCATATAGATTTTTTTAATTGATCAATTAGCGTGGTGGTCTGTCCTGGCACGAGTCAGAGGTTAAACCAGCCCACGGCGCTAACCTCCGTGATCAGTTTCGCTCAAAATATGCAGAAAATCCCCCACCTGTGCATAAATCAGGGTAACCTGCAGCACTGGTATTTACTCTGCTCCGGCCTGCAGCTCAGATAGCTGTTCCCACACCTACAGTACGCCAGTGTTCTCCCAACCTAATGTCAGGACGTGTGACATACTTTTACCATTTTTTTTCTTGTCCGTGCTGTGGATGTTGAAAAAAAAAAAAAAAAAAAAGACACACACCACACATGTAAGTGAGAAAATTCCTGAGTAATTACATCTGCAGCATATTTAAGCTATGAATTAGTTGCAGATGAAGGCAAGTGAGAGAGAATTCGTTGGCACAGTCATCTTAACGGCAACAGGAGAGGCGAGGTGCACGGCTCCTCTTTGCTTTAGGATTTACTTGGAAGCGAAAGTTGAATCGGTGGCCAATGATCCCTGGCGCACTGCCGCCCGTTAACAGACAGGCCTACAGCAGAGCAGTGCTCAGTGGAATGCCAAACATTTGTTTCATAAGCTGAAAAAAAGAGGCCTGCTGATTTTTTCCTGCCTCTCCTCTGCTCAGAGGTCTGTGGAAGGGGGGACTCTCAGCCACCTGTGCATTTTCAGCATAGCAGAGGAAAGCGTCAACTGGGAGTCATGGATGGGGGGGATTGGCGTCCCACAGAGCGCCCACTCAATAAAGGCCAAGCGTGAGGAATTCCGATGATGTACATGTGTTTAACATCACCTGTAGCATGTGCGGAACAATTTTTAAGACGACCCGGAAATCTCGGATGAGTTCACCTGCGGCGCACATGGCGGCAGGTGTGTGGATGCAGCCCACTAAAGGTCAGCTTGGAGAATGCCATGAAA